>JAUBWS010056745.1:11038-23340 GCA_032270445.1 Darlingtonia californica | reverse complement strand
GGTACATTGTAAATACTGATAATACATTGACTTGTACATTGTTAATAATGATAATACATTGACTTGTACATTGTAAATAATGATAATACATGGACTTGTACATTGTTAATAATGATAATACATTGACTGGTTCATTGTAAATAATGATAATACATTGACTTGTACATTTTAAATACTGATAATACATTGACTTGTACATTGTTAATAATGATAATACATTGGCTTGTACATTGTTAATACCGATACATTGTTTAAAGAAGCATCCAACGAGCCCAAAATACAAAATATCTGTTCTTTGTCTCCAGGAGAAAAGCCAAATGGTCTCAGAACACCTCAGAAAATCTAGGAAACTAACATTTTACTCATCGTCTCAGAACACATCGAGCCTAAAACACAAAATGTCTGTGTTTTTTTTTCAGAAACCCCTAAACCATTTTCCAGAAACCCCCAGGCATCAACTGGTCTCAGATCACATCCATATTTTCAAGGAAGCCGAAGTTTTCAGCCGAGCACATCAAATTTTCCAGCAAAGTAGTTTTGAAATATTCTCCGAACACATGTAAATTTCTAGGAAAAACATGTCTTCCGAAAAGATATTTTGAAAAAATGCCTCGTTGGCTGCTTTCGTGATTAGTACGCTGTTAATACTGATATACATTGATTAGTATATATTTCCATAATGATAAAACCTTAACCAGTAAGTAAGTAGTAAGTAAATTTCTAGGAAAAACATGTCTTCCGAAAAGATATTTTGAAAAAATGCCTCGTTGGCTGCTTTCGTGATTAGTACGCTGTTAATACTGATATACATTGATTAGTATATATTTCCATAATGATAAAACCTTAACCAGTAAGTAAGTAGTAAGTAGAGTCGGAGAGGCCTAGTGCCGGGATCTGCCGTACAACGAGTCTATCCCCCTTTTCGGTTTCGCTGGACCAAGGACATATATTGCTGAGGCGGAGCGCTCACCTACCGTCAGCTCCCAGTGACTTACCACACAGATCAGATTACCTTCACTGTGCTACTCATGTGTTGAGTTGACAAGGGTCGAGCTCGAACCAGGAACCTTTCGATTGCGAGATGAGCGGTCTATCAATTGAGCTATCCGACCAACCAGTACGTCGTTTAATTTTGATTGTTTTGATAAGTTTAAAATCTTATATATATATATAGCATATATAGCATTTGTGCTTAGATAAAAAGGAAACATATTTGAGCCAAAATACACATTTCAAACAAGCTAATTTTCACGTATGGTACCACTTCATCACTTAACAAAATCTCTTAATGGGAGTTTGCAATCCTTAATTTTCAGAGCACAATGGATGATGGATTTAACGTACAGCATTAAAGGCTTCTTAATGACGCAATAAGAATTATCGGAAAGTCCCGACAAAAAATCTGCTAAGCCACTTAATTTTTCGCGATTTCACCAATCTGTTTACAGAGTCAAAAAACATTCAATAAATGGGCAGGCGAAAAATAAAAGTTAGCATTAAATAACGAAATATTTTGGGGAGCTGAAACCAAACTGAATAGGCATTAGATGTAATCGGAAATTTATTGTTGTTTTCTTGTTATTCTATCTAAAGATATTTTTCTTTATTTGTATTTTAAACTTTAATATGTTGATCTCACAAACTTTTTCTTTAAACAATTTTTTTTTCTGCAGTTAACGTGATTTGAAATGTGTGGGCGGAATATTTTCTTTGGCGGCCTTTGCCGATTTTTCTGTGCTATTTATAAACTATCGATTTGCTTTAAGTCAATATCAAAATGCACGCGGTTTCTCCTTTGTAGAGCGAATATGCAGGAAAAGTTACTTAGATGTTTGTATCAAAATATATCAAAACACGGCAAACACACTACTATTGGAAATAGTTACGGTACGGAAAATAGAGTGAGCGAATGGTTAGACTATTCTTAACCTTTTAAGTGCCAAATTCGAATATATTTGACATGCATTTTGTAAAGTTTATGACGGTAATAGACGGTTATACCCCTGGTCGAGAAATAGACAATATTAAAATTTACAGCATCTGATTGGTAACATCAGTGGTACAAAACAATGTCGGAAAAAAGGTTGCGACAACTCTTTCTGACGAATTTTACTAGTATTTTTAATCGTAAAAAATTTTAATGGAAGAGCATATTTTCGGTTCCGCCTTCTGACAGTGTAAGTTTCATGCTGTTATAGCAAATACGCAAACAAAGCAATTCTCACAATAATGATCCCGAGCTATTCTTAACCCTTTAAGTGCCAGTATGTTAAAATATTGAGAAAAACACTCCACCGCAACCCTGCGTGACGTTCAAAGAGAAAAACACTCCACCGCATAGGGTTTTTCCTGCAAAAACGGTCATTGGCACTTAAAGGGTTAAGGTATATAATGAAGTTTCCATTAAATGCCAAACATTTTTTTATTGGCTGACATTGATACCCTTTGTCAATCAAAAAAAAAACAGCCGGAAAAGGCCGAAACTCAGAGGCAAAAACAAATTAGGTAATTGGAAATTTGAGAATCTGAGATCAACTTCTTTACATAAGGTCCTAAAACTCCACAGTATGCATACAAAAACACGCAACATCAAGTATAAGCCTGTGTACGTCCTTAATTTTTCAAATTTTTAAATGTTTTGGACTTTTGAAAACTTCTATTGTTCTCTTTTACTTTCTGACTTAGCCTTATATTTCTCTTAGACCCTGATTTTTTGAAGCCTTGCGTTCTTATCTCGTTTGTTCTTATGGAATAAATAAATTATAACTTACGTTTTTGGACGCAGAGTACGGAAGGAAGATCTGGTGTAGTATCTTTTATGTATTTGCTCTTGATATCAAAATAGTGTAGCAGTTGAAGACAAGAGCTGCTTGAGTTGAATGTTTTCACGGTTGTTTCTCCCTTCGATATAAATATCTTTTATTCCGCGTTATGAATTATTTACTTTCAATGTTATATTCATCAAGGTCTTGTTACTTGCTTTGGGGGATATATATTTTTATACTCAATTGTTTTTGCCCTTTTTGATTGTTACTAGAAAATGTTAACTATTCCTTTATTCCTATGTTAACTATTTCTTTCTTACGCTTTTGTCTAAACCACCACAAAGAAAAGCCCTAGCTACCGTGCGAGAAAACAGCCGGTCGTTGCTGTCAGAGACGACACGTTGTCTGAACGTTGCCCCGACCTTATTGTGACGTCACTTACGTTATTTGAACGTTTGAACAACCTAAAAACAACGTAGTGTGCAGTAGACAGATGACTGGTTTGAGGATGTTATTTTTGGCGAGGAACTCGTGTTCCATCTGCGTAAGGCAGACCATAATGAAATTGTCTCATTGCTTTCTGGCAATAAGAAAGGTAAAAGATTGCAAATTTTAAACCACAAAAACTCTTCATGAAAAAAGCAAGACTTTGAAACCTCAACACCCAAAAAGGAAATGCATTAAAATAGACTTCTTAAAAAAGACCACTTAGATTCTGTTTCAAAACGAGCATGAATTCTGGATTCGTTTCGCCTAAAATTGACGACTACTTTAAAGGAAGAAAAAGGACATAAAATTTTGTCACCTGCAAAATATCACTTTTGACCGACGATTTTTTTTGCCTGGCTACCAAAAGGAGCCTGGTTTGAGCCCGACCCTCGGTCACTCAACGCATGTGTAGCACTGTCTGATCTGTGCTGTAAGTTACTGGGAGCTGATGGTAGATGTGGCGCTCCACCTCAGCGATATATCTTCCTGGTCTAGCGCATTCGAAAAGGGGATAGACTCCCTCGTTGTACGGCTGATACCGACACTAAGCCTATCCGACCTACTTATTTACTTACTATTATGCCAAAATTATGGGCCCAACATGTCATTGAATGTTGGATATAATTTTTGGATTCGTTTAAATGGAACCATACTATGACCACAAATTCTTTACTATGAGAGGGTCGGATTCACAACAACAAGTATATGTGAACTGGAGGCCTACGGGGCTTAGGTATGCTGAGTCACACACTGTTTTTCTAGATGAAATTATCCATTTGAGTAACGTTTACGAAAGAATCTAAAGAATGCAACAGGAAGGCTCCTTCAAGCTTGGCAATGTACCTTAAGGGAATAAAAGATTGCGGAATTGAAGGTTGCAAATTTTGGCAAATTTCGCAAATTATCCTTTCGCATTTTTCATTAACGAATAGCAAATAGCAAATTGCAATTTTTTCTTCCGCACTCTAAATGAATATTTTGAAATTCGAAAGGTATAAATATTTTTGGTATACATTCCTCAGGAAATTGAAGAAAACTAAACATATTTCGCAATCCTTAATTCAGCATTTTTGAGAAAGGTTGGTCGATTTACAATTAATTTCACTAGTTTTCTTCAATGAAAACTTCTGAATCATTTGCTCAGTAAAATTTCATTTGTTTCTTCTTCAACTTTAAATTTTTAAATTATTTCCATAAATTAACATTCTACGAATGTTGTTGGACTATTTGCACTCATTCTATCTTGATACCATGACTATTTCCTCACAACAGGGGATGAGGAAAGAACGGGTGTCCTGTTTACACTTATTCTAACAATATATACCGAATTTATTTTTGTGATTTAAAAAAAATTAGTACAAATGTAAACAAAAAACGTTAACTCTCTCTATAACCATTGATAAAACTTTCGTGTTATTCCAACTTTTTCCTTCTCTTTCTTTACCATTCTAATTTTAGTTAAATATCCTTTGATTACAAAAAAAGACACAGTTTTTAGTGAAATTTATACATAGAATAAAACCGTCGTGACGTCAATAAAAAAATGTTAAGACGCTTAATAATTATAATTGCTAATATAGGGTTGGACTCTAACAACGCCTGATATCTGAGAGACGTCTTTAAAACGTTCAGAACCTAGTAATAAAGAATGTTTCATGACATCAAGAATTTACTATGCGCCTTAATGTCAGCCTTTCATCGATCTTACATGATGTTCGAAAGACGTCGTTAAAACGTTCAGAACGTACTAGAAATTATCTATGACCTTGAGAATTTACCATGTGCCTTAATGTCAGCATTTCATCTTCCTTATAAGGACAAAAACAGTATGAATGTAACTGTAGTGTCTACATGACTTTTATTTGAAAAGCCTTCTTGGATTCACATTCAAAAATGCCTTAAAATTACCTTGTACATTTTTTTTATAAGAACAAACCAGTAAATAACGTAATGGTTCAAATGGCAAAAGGTTTAGAACCTGTTAAGGACATTTGAAGACTTTAAATAGCTATTTTCTTAAGAAAACTTTTGAATAAATTCAACCTGTTATTTTCAATAATTAAGAACAATTTAAGAACATTTTTTAGTGTAAAATCCGGAAAATTAAGAACGTTTCAAAAAGGCTTTCTAGAAGTGGTACGTTCTTATACAAACAATAACATCGCGTAGCAGGTTTTAGATATTTTTTCATTTGCAGCTTAATGTTCTTATAAAATTCTTATAAAAACACATATAGTGTACCAGATAATTTGTAACAAGCATGGTTGCCTACGTACCATCCAAACCCACCACCAGAACTGAGCTGATTTGAAATAACTTTATTATCTATAACCCATTTTTTACTTACTTAAAAACAACAATAATGCACTCGATGAATCGTATAGAATACTAAGTGAATGGGTTGGTTCATTGAGTCAAATGCTTGAACAAAGTAAACATACATCGGTTAGTGACCTCCTTATTTGAAAAATACATCAAAGTCATGTGTTTTTACATATAACGATTCCACTACAATTCGTTGTCAAAACAACAAACTTTTTGATTGCAGTTTTATTGATATTAAGTATTAGTGTATAAACAGATGTATATTCCTCTAATCCTAATAGCGAAAGTAAACATTTGCCAACAAATACTGATTCGTGCAACCGTTATATTTGCATGGTGGTGCTCCTGAATTCTCCTGATAAATTCGTTTCTTAACTCTTATTCTTCTTGGGCTATTTGGGCCTCTGAAAACTCAGGATCTTTCTCCTGTATTTCTCCTAAACTAGCAATGATGTTATTCCAAAACTAATGCTCTCATTGCTAGAGCTGCTACCAATCAAAAGTTCTAAACATCGTGAGGGCGAGGGGTGGGTCTCAAGGTACTCCCAAACATAATAGGGTTAACTTTGATCACGGAATAACTTTTACGGATTTCTGATTCCAGTGCTTTTCTGCACAAGCAGAAACATTCTCAAAATTGCGTGAAATTAACAATTACGAAATTTCAATCCTTTTTTTAAGCATCTTCTAGCGATCCAACATGAATGTTCACGGCACTTCACTGCTCAAATAGAAATGCACTCCTCCACAGACATTTTTGATGATTTTGCCAGGTAATTTTTACCGTGGTAAAAATATTAGAGTACCCTTTTCCAATAGACCGTCACATATGCAATTTTGAATTTCGTGGTGGGTTTTAAACAACTGCCTTTTCAACGTTCATGGGACGCTGCAGTCAAGTATTAACAATTTGGCAAAATTATGATAAACGAGATAAAATTTCGTTGGGATAAAGTTTCGCAGTTGAACTCATCCGCGAAATTTTTGCATTTCGCGAGGATTTAATTTTGGCAGTTACAGTTTGATAGTACATTGTTCGTGTTCAAGTGTTTATATGTAAAGATCCAAAAAAATATTCGCTGATGAGCCATTTTAGGCATTTTTCACGGGGATTTAATTTTCGCGGTTGATCACATCGCGGGGACTTAGTTTCGCGGATAAGGGCAAAAACCCCGAAATCGGCGTAACTTAAGTATATTGAATTATTTATCTATACATATGATAAACATTCATCAAAAAATGTTGCAAATATTTGTTGCAATTGGTCACGAAGAAATAATGGTGCAAAGATATATAAATTATGTAAAAAAAGCAAGCAAATGCTGCAAAAAGCTGTAAATATTTGTTGCCGCAAAATTTTCATTCAAAAATAATGTAGTGGGGAGGGGAGAGATCGTTTGCGATTATACTTCATGATAAAAGCTGCGACCAGTCCTTGTAGACCATTATTGTGTTTGTGTATTGGCAACGCAAAAATAACGAAAATATCACATTTTTGGTTTTCTTTTTTGGATATTTTTCCTTCTTCCTGTTATGTTCACTTTTTTATGTGGAAAATTTAATTTAAATGGTGTTAATTGAATTTCAATCAAAAACACATACAATAACCAAAAAAAAGCTTAATATAAGGAGCTGTATTATTTTTTTAATTGAATAACTGTATTTTATATACCATGAAGAAGAAATGGAAAAAAACAGTAGAAATTTTTATTTCAAGTAAAAATTAAGAGAAAAAGATGTTTTTAAAATTCTAATTTAAGTTATCAAATATTAAAAATGTCGCATGTTTATGTTACGTTTTAATTTGAAAATAAAATCAAATTAAAAATTTTAAAATAAAGCTGAACATTTTTATTTTAAGGACAAGAAAAATATTAATTTAATAATGAAATATCTAATTATTTTTGTTTTTATTTCCATTCAGTAGTCCCGTCTTGTTTTCGTTATAATTGAGTTTTTAAAAAACATCTGTGGAGGAGTGCATTTCTATTTAAGTGACGCGCAAATTGCGTCTCGCTTAAATAAATTGACCTCCCCCACAGAGGTTTTTTCATGATTTTTCAGTCTCGTCTTGTTTTCGTCATAATTGAGTTTTTGGTGCGGCCAATATTTTACCTTTCCAGACAACGACGAATCGAATACGTCCTTCCCGAGATTAATTTTAACAAGTCACGTCTCGTTTTAAATCAAGTATAATCATGACGTAATTGACTAATAATCAAAATTATACAAAGACTAGATGATTAAAATGATAAAATTAGGAGTTTGTTGTCAAGATCAAATTAATTTGAAAATAACGAGACCAGACTTGAAAACAAAAAATCTCGGGAAAAGTCTATTCACGGGAAATCGAAAATTAGCTTACTAAAAACAGGAAATAAACCAACTGAACTTAAGTAAAGTAAATCCACGTGGAATGTTAATTTTTTGAAGAGCGCGAAAAAAATTCCTTGCAATACTATAAATTTTCATAATTTTCAACCTGATTTAATGTAATAGACATTTTTAAACAAATCACTTAGCAAAGAGTTTATAACCTGTTACCAACATCTGGAGGCTTCAAAAGGCTATTTTCTTAAGAAATTTGTTCAATTTATTTCAACTTTTTTTCTGTAATTTTTATAATAATTCTACAATTTAAGAACATTTTAAGCTCAAAACCCGAAACATTTAGAACATTTAAAGGCTTACGCGCAGTTGGATGTTCTTATAAAAAAACGTGCAGGAAGGAACAATATTTCCAGTGTTATTTGTGTAAAAGCTAAACCATCGTGACCTTCATAATGCCCTCTTGTCAATGATATGGCTAGAGTTGTTGTTTATATTGCATTAGACTCACTGTTTAAAACGCGAGAGGGATTCGTCACGACGCAGTGAAAAGTCTCTTGAAACTTACGTCAGGAATCTTCTTTACCCCCAGTTGCTTTCGACTGTCTCCCAGAAAGTTCAAGGTGAAAGAAGAAATTCAAATTAGAATATCAAGTTTGAGAGATGCGACCTGGCTTAAGTCTGTATGGAGGCTTTCAAATTTCAGAGATTTGATTGAGAATTGTCTGCGAATGCACCTTGAATTTGTAGTACTGTGTGTGACCTTATTCAAATGATCAGTTCTTGACGAAAGCAGCCAACGATACATTTTTGCAAAATATCTGTTCGGAAGGCATGTTTTTCCTAGAAATTTACATGTGTTCGGAGAATATTTGAAAACTACCTTGCTAGAAAAATTTGATGTTTAGCCGAAAATTTCAGCTTCTTGGAAAATATGGATGTGTTTTGAGAGCGTTTGATGCCTGCTCTCGGCGGAGTTAAGGCACGTCCAACTTTGCCTCAAAATTTTCCCATCGTTTCCAGTTGTTAAATGAAAATTGTTTATAACTCAAAAGCTTGGTATTTTGATAGAGATTATGGAATGTGCATGGCAAATTTGAGAATTTTTACCTATTTCGAGAAATTTGCGAAAAACCTTATTTTGCCGCTATTTTGATGACGTCATAGACTTAGAATCTTTAATAACTCAGTGTTGAAAAATGCAACTGGCTTAAAACTTTGCAAAAAGCTGTAAATCTTTAAGACGTTTCTATTCAACGAATAAAATATGGAAAATTTTGATGACGTCAGCGTTTTTTGTGAAAAAACAAATTTTTTAAATTTCTGCTTACGTCATCAAAATTTTTCATATTTTGCTCATTGAATAGAAACTTCTTAGGAATTTACAGCTTTTTGCAAAGTTTCAAGCCAGTTGCATTTTTCAACACTGAGTTATTAAAGATTCTAAATCTATGACGTCATCAAATTAGCGGCAAAATAAGGTTTTTCGCTAATTTCTCAACATACGGAAAAATTCTCAAATTGGCCATGCACATTCCTTAATCTCTATCAAAATACCAATCTTTTGAGCTACAAACGATTTTTATTTGATAACTGGAAACGGTGGGAAAAACTTGAGGCAAAGTTGGACGTGCCTTAACTCCGCCGAGCTAGATGTTTTTTGGCTCTTCTGGAAAAAAAGAACAGATATCTTGTGTTTTGAGCTCCTTGATTTCTACTTTTTTGGAGAAAAATGTAAGTTCCCTAGATTTTTCAAGGTATTCTGAGACCATTTGGCTTTGGCTAGATTCCTCGTCAAAGAGACCTTCCTGGAAATAAAGAACAGATATTTTGTATTTTGGGCTTGTTGGATGCTTCTGTAGAATCAAATTTGTAATTAGTAAAACAACTTTAGAAAAAGCGCTAATTAAACTTAAAAAACTATTACAGGAAATAAATCGAATGAAAGGAACTAGCCAGGTTTAAACAACCTAAGAGAAAAAACAGCATACAAAAAACAGCTTACAAAGTTTTTTAATGACGAATTAAGAAGAATAACTTAGAAAGATCTTACCTGTAAATCAGTTCCATCAAATGCAAACATGAATATGAAATTCCCGAAACTTTAGACTTAATTTATATACCCTTGATTGATGGGAAAGCGAGGCGAAGATAATGCGTGATCAAAGCGTGATGTGTGAAAATCTTAATAAAGTGTGACCTTTCTGTCACCAAGAAAAATATTTTCTTTTCTTCCTTCCTAATTAGACAAGCTAGCTAGTACCCAAGGAGCCATAGCATCCATATGGTGGCCAGACCACGTCTTTTTAACGACGTGACCGTGAGATGGACATTCCAAAGGGATCACGCTGGTAGTTGATGGAAATTATATAGTAGTAAGTGGTTTTGCGTCCCATTCAACAGTGTGTACAATTTGACATAAGATTTACGTCAACTGAATGAACATTTTATGAAATAGCAAATGAAAATGCAAGACATACTTCTGGACGAGTTGGTACTTTTTGTATCAAAGACATATTTCGATAATGTGTCATTCGCTAAAACTTCCCCGGAAAATGATTGACAGATGAGACAATATGACGTCATTCTACATGCAACAGCGTGATAACGCTTCCATTCTAGACTTTGAAATCGAGTCTCAACTTTGTGATATCCGCCATCTAGCCTTCCCTTCGTAATGGGTGGCACGAAACAATAGATTTTTTAGGATACCCCCTGACCTATTTTTCCTCAATAAGGCTAACTGACAAATTCCATCTTGAAAATCCCTCTCTTTCAAGCATTTGCTATTTGAATAGGCTACCTGTGATTAGTATACAAATAAAAAAAAGTGTTTGAAGGAACTTTAAAAGATCTAACTTTCACGGAAAAGGGATTAAATTAATGAGTGGCTTACATTTCAAGGTTCATTAAAAAAAGATTTGCGAAACTTAAAAAAAAAAAATTAGATTTTAACATAAAAAGAAAATGAATCGGAAAGGAAAGTGGAGAAACGGCAATTTAATGGCAAAATTATTTCGTGATCGACTAAAAGAAAAATTTCGCGGACAATCAAAGTTTTACATTTCACCAAGAAAATTTGAAATTTTCTTTGATTTCACGGAATCACAATTCGCGAAAGACACAGAAAACCACGGAATTTGGGAACTTCAGTTCCTTTAAAATAAGCTTTTTTTATTCTAATTTTTCTTTTTGTTATTGGTTATGTCCATAATAGAATCTTTTTCATGATTTCGCACCCTTACACAGTCAAACTCTACAAGTATTTTAGATTTAAAAAAATGTTTGACTCCTTTTGACTGTCCATAAAGTGTGACAAGGACGTTACATTAACGTTCAAAGAATGTCTCGTGTTTTCAGTGTGGATAAAATCAATCAAATAGACAGTTTTTGCACACATTAATCAGGGGTGGTTTTGAAGGTGTATAAGCATTCTAGCCTAATAGTGACGTCACACATCGACTTCCGTGACAGAATAGCTCGCCAATCCTAATCTTAGCGTCTGAAATGAACAAGTGTGATATGAAGTGTCACGGGAGTAAAGTGCACGTGAAAAAAATTCTTGTATTCGTATATCTATACGATACTCTCAAAAAGTGGGACACTAAGGGACCAAGCAAAGATATACAGGGAGAGAATCGAAAACGTCCCCCTGAGCGAATGCCCAAGTTACCCGAAGTGTTTTAGAGGATCGAGTTGTACCGTTACAATAGTTTACCCAATTAGCGAATGTTGTTATGGCGGATTGTATTAAGTCCCTCTTATCTACTGTACTACAATGTCTATGCGTGAAGAAATTTAACAGATCTAGCAAATCTACTTTTTTGAAATTAAGTCCAGGCGATAAAAAATTTTCTTCTCGAGAGTCTGGTTGTTTTTGTTTAGTTGCGAAGAAATTTCGGCGTAATAGTCTAGAATTATTCTGTTACTGAAGAAAATTACTTTCTAAGTTTTATCATAAATGTTCATATTTTCCAATTACAATTTTCATTCTGCATATCGGAAGTCAAAACTCAGCCTAGGTACTGAACAGTTGATAAAATGATTGAATTTTGACGTTTTTGTATTATCATTTAAGAATTGTTTAAAAAAACATTAAAAGTTATATATATAAATTTACTTACTTATGATTATATAAACTAGCGAGCGAGTCGGTCTTTCTTAGCGATCCCGGTCTTGACGAGTATATCGTAAATTGGTTCATTTTTTCCTCCATGACGGTGGATACTTCACGTCTGCAGTTTCCAACAAATATTATTGTTTCTTATCTAAACATAAATTCTATTAGGAACAAGTTTGGAAACTTTGAAAATATGATAAGCGGACTTGTAGATGTTCTGTCTATAGCTGAAAACAAAGTCCTTAAAAGGCCTTGTCAAAAATTAAGGCAGATTT
>JAUBWS010056734.1:0-16505 GCA_032270445.1 Darlingtonia californica | reverse complement strand
TTGTCAATTTTTACAGGTGAAACCCCCTGGAAATCCGCTTTTCAGCAAAACATCACCCCCTGGACGTTCACAATTTGTGACAGTGAGTACCCCCTGGACGTCCGATATCCTCAACAAAGGGCATAAGGTTTTTTTCTGAAAAAGCCCATTGAAAAGGATGCTGTCAGACAGTTATTTCCGATCTTAATTACTTTGAAATTTCTTTTGTCTGAGATTTTGTCTGAGATGATTTCCATTGATGAACTGATTTCCATTTATGAACTGATTTCATGTTTAACTGAAGTAATCTTACAATATTTCAATTTCTTTAGTTATGTACCGACAATGAAGAGTTACAAGGTCAACTAATCGAAACACAAAATGATAAAGACAGTCTGCGTGAACAGGTACGTAGTAAGCAATTTTACCCGGACGATTTCTTTATTTTCCTATTAAGGAAATGCTCCCTGGCGCATTGGTGCGCGGACCTCTTGAATTTTTCTAGGTGTCTGGAGTGCAATGAATGTCAGGAATACTTGATGGTAGTAGCGACAAAAAAGAAGAAAAATTGAAGACATGAACCACCTTGTCAAAATAAGAAGCATTTTGTGTTTTTTTACCAGATGACCGAATTTATAAAAATGTATCTATCAAGAATTTGTTTATAATTTTATTTCTCCTTTTCTCAGCTGGCGATCATGCAAGCAAAGTTCAAAGAGACATATGAATTGCTGCAAGGAAACCAAGAAGAAATGAAGAATTTGAAATCTCGCCTGGAGTAAGTCTTTTAACGCATACAAAACTTAGAAGCCCGTTATGTTATCCTATGTGATTAGGTAATAAACGGTATTGAATACCTGGTCGTACCCGGTAGGTTGTTTGCGTTGATGATACTGTCGATGTGCACAGTATACCTTTGCAGTCAACTTGTTCCACAGCCATGTTATGAAAGAAATGTGCAAATGAAAAGGAGATAGACCTCCTTGTTTTACTCACAACCCAGAACCATACTCTGCGGTGTCTCTCCGACTTTAACCTAAACGTGTATATTTTTCTTTGTTTGCAGTTTCTCGGGAGGTTCCAATCCATCTGATTGGTTGAACGATTCTGGAAATTCCATGTCATTACAGGTACAAATACCCATGTTATTTCAAACAAATACTGTCAATAAAGTAATAGTAGTAGAGTTTTACAGTTAAAATGGAAAAAATCACGTAATGAACATACGGTTGTTGCGAAGAAAAGTAAGAAGTGAATTCTTCAAGAACCGATATTTATAAGAAAAGAATAAAAGAAAATCCCACCCTATTTTTAGAAAAACTTAGACGAAATTTGTCTAAGCCTATGTAACAATGTTTGTTAGCTTTTGATGATTATGATTTTGAAAGAAGTGACGAGTGAACTAGCAATAGAGACAGTTTGTATACTATACAAAACATTTGTTATTGATTTAGGATTCTTTGGCCAACGAGATTGAAGAATCTGTACGAAGGGATTTGATCTATACACAAGAAAGGAGGTATATGCATGCGTTTGTAAAAACTGTCACATTAGGTCACCTGTACCACTTAGTACCGATATATTAACTTTCTTTATAAGAAAATTTTCATTTTCCATGAGTTCAGAATTTTGAAAGAATTGCCAATCTATTAAAAGTCGTTTGAAGCAAGTTGACGAAATCTCAAAAGTAATAATGATTTTTGTATGATCAACTCTTGCTAAAAGTCAATGGACTGAATTTGCTTAACACGTTTTCCCAATAATATGAAAAGTACCCCCTGATTTTTGTACTTAAGTCATTAGTCTTCATGATTTCCAGGAGCTAAGCAACGAATAGATTTTATAACATAGATATATATCATATTCGCAGAAAACAAAATAAAAAAGTGATGGATAATGTACGTTATTTGAATGTCAAATCAACTGGTGCCAGTTCCATTTCAACGTCCGGAAGAACATCTCCAATGTCAACTTGGAGTTTAGCATCAGATGAACGTTCAGATACAATGTCTACTGTCTCAACGATAGATTGTGAGTCTTGTTTCGCTTTGTATTTCTCATGTTTTATTGTGGATCTGAATAACTTGGAATTACTTGGAGGTTGTCTGGTAAAAGTTTCAGTGACTTATAGTTTCATGGATTGGAGGGACCTCATTGATGACTCTTTCATTTCGTTAATTTCTAAGACTAAGTTTGAAGATTGAAAGTTAATTCCAGTGCACGCTTATACTTCCAACTTTCATCAACCATTTTATTTTGCCTCTCTATCACTTTTGGTTTCGTTAGCAATATTTACTTACGGTTTTGAAAAAGTTGAAGATTGGTTAAATGATCGTAAAAATCTTCTTCTTTTTTTCTTCTTATTCTTAAAATGTTAGTTAACTACTATAGAATTTTCAGGATTACGGACTGGTGATTTTTTTCTTATATAGGTGACGGAGTAAGAACAAGGAAAAGTGTAAAGAAACTTCAAATTGTTAAGCCAATGGAAGGTATGAATGTACTTTATGACTCAATTACGTTTTATCAAAATTTAATTATCTAGCATAAGTATTATGAGGGTTAAAAACTTTTTAAGAAAATGAAAAAAAGCTTTGTGAAACTTTTTATTAATTTCTGTTTATTTTCAGACTTAGATAATCCCTTGATGTTAAGCTTCGACATTGGACTATTATCGGTCATTTTTTGATTATTTTGTACATTGTAAATGTAATCATGATATGAAGTCGCGGTTTTGCTTTTTTGCTTATATACATGGCTATTCTTTTATGTTCTCTAGGATCTGATACATTGAGTAAATGGCAAAATTTAGCGTCGCAGAATGTGAAAGAGGGCTTTAATGTGGCCGAGGTTTCACCAAGGAAAACAGACGTCTCGGTTGACCACGAAAACTCCACGACGACAGTTACTATGGAAACGACACAAGATATCTCCGTTGTTGTTCCGGACACCTCTCCTCCGTTAAAAGAAATGAAATCTCCCCCGCATATTCTAAAACCGATCAAACCGCACAAACAAAGCATGCCGAGCGAAACTAAAACTAATTCATTATTGAAAGGTTTAGAAACGCCTGCCAGCAAGAAGAAAACTATTATCACTCGTAATTCAACCGCTTTACAATCGTTACGGAAAGGTCGGAGGATGTTACGTAATAAAGATCAAAGCACGCGGTCGCAGGCGGAAGTAATTGATATGATTGCGAGCGCAATGGGCAAAGCACATATTGAAGTGCAAACAGGTCGTCGGATTCTTTCTTCATTATCAAATAACATTACCGAGTCAGCTCCACGAAGAGATTCGATACGACAACGTGCTGAAACCCTAACTAAATCCCCTGACATTCAAGAAATGCCAATCGTTTCGAAAATCTTGGAGAAAGTGGCACATAACGCTGAAGCCCTGGGATTGAGTGCTTCTGATTTAGATTCAGAAATCGATGACGCGCCACCATCAACCCCACGTTTACCTATCGCCAATGAACTGAACAGTGTAACTGGACCCTTAGGGCTGCTAAACAGAGCCGATTTAAATGAACCAAACCCAATGTTAAGAGATCGCTTGTTGCGTCTGTCAAGTATAGATACAAATGCACCAAACCCCTCAAAAATGACAGATATAAAACCGTTAAGTAGCGTTATTGATACGAGTGGAAACAATTCCGGACTAGGATTAGGTCTCCGGCGTAATAGAAGTAGTGGATCTTTGGTTGAAATGATGGTTAATAATAAACTAAATGCTGGTTTCCGACCCGTTGGTTTGGCAAGTCTTGTAAATAACTCAAGTGGAAGTATAGACGATTCCGGTCTTTTAGGACTTACGACCAATAACGTCAAAAGTAGTTCGTCGGCTGAGTTGGGATCTAATAGTGGAGAGACATCGACATTACCAAAACAAACTTCCAAATCGGTTGAAACTGGACTGGATGTAAAGACTCCTGATAATAATAGATCCAGTGGAGGAGGGTTCGGGTTCTTCTCCTCCTTCCTTGGTAAATTATCGTAAAAATATGTTTGAGAGTCCAACATGGCTTGTTAACTTTTTATCCTAGAAGAATACTTTGTGATAAGAGGTAAGGCGCTAAATATAGATTGATTTCCACCATGAAATGCAAGGTTCGCAAACGAGAATTCTGATAACCTAGAAATCTTTTGGAAGACTATGATCTAGGTAGGAGGAGATCTGACGTAAGCTAATTATAAAAGTGAAAAATATCAGATAGGTTGATAGGTACTTAGTGTCATTTCAACTGAATTTCTTCGGAAAAACGATGATTTTTAACACTGTAACCGAAACATAAAACTTCTCCCCCAGACTGCAGGTTCCTTAAGATGTTTAATTCCCATACATATTTACACACAAGCGGTCGTGTAAAATTTTGTTACATGAGTAAATTGTAATATCTGTGTTTAGTATTGACCAAGATAATGTTCACCCATGATAGCTAAGCTTTTAAAAGTAGCACGAATGAAATAAAGCGTATAGCTTTTCTGTAAGGAAGTTTGTATAACGTCTTCTGCCGAATGAATCAGCAAGACAAATAGTCGTCTTGGTTATCCAAACAAAGTTAATAAACTCTGTATTGCAGAACGCAGTGCTTACACCTTGAAACGCCGGTAACAAAAAATGGAATTGTTGTTGTTGTAGGGCTAATCAACGGAGATCAGTATATTTTTACTTATATACATAATTATATACTTATGTTGTATTCATGTATGTATAAACATGTAAATTTTACTCAATTCAGTTTTAAAAAGTTTGATATTTAGAATTCATACAAAGTGGTTTGTAAATAATGTTATTTCTTTTACTCGAAATTTATTTTTTCATTTATAAAGATATGAAAACGAAAAGTGGAAAGTATGATTAACCGTGGTGTGAAAGAATTAGCCTTTATCCACTCAACCTATGTTGCTGTTTGGAATTTTGATTGGCTTACAATTGTGTCTATAAAAATTTGTAAAACTACAAAATTCCTCGAGTTCACATTTTGTTATCATAATAACATTTGTCATGACAATCGAGAAAATTCCAATTTTGTATATTACCCCTCACCTTCCCCCGAAAATTTAGCAATCTTTTGGAATCTGGTTTTTCTATGATACCATGTTTCGATGTAATAATTTTGCTTGCCCCACGGTTTAATATGAAAAAGAAGAATATATTTATGAAAACGATTTATAATAAGCTATGTTCAAAGGAAAATGATGAAATTAACAGAAAATTATGAGTTATGCCATATATGCCTTAACCCTTCAGCCAGTGTTGAGTTATGTTCCACATTTTTAAAACTGAAAATGTCCAGAAAAGTCCGAGACAAAGTAATGACTCAAAGTGGAATAACTGAGCAACGACTTGTCAAAACCCTGCAAACCATACTATTTTTTGATAGCGTTATGACCAGTTTGAGAAAGAATAATTTCGTGACATTAAAATATTAGTTCAAAGTTCTGACATAAGCAGAAAATAGTCATTTTTGATCTTTTTTTTAAAGTTAACAACGTGGCAACTAATGATCCAATACTCAAATGACCTCACTTCTCTCATCTACGCAAATTGTTCATGAAGCATAAAAGCTATAAACATAATAAAATTTAAGCAATATCGAGCATCATGCTAAACATAATTTGTCGATGAAAATTCACAGCCAGAAATACTTGCCCTTATATAAAAATGTAAGCATATTTTACATTTAAAGAGACCTTGACGAAGCTATAAAGAAAAATAATGTACAATTAGACAGGCAGCTGAAAACACAAATATACTGGGCAACTTTGGCGCAACACTAAAATAATTTCAAATAATTGACCTCGGTCCCAAGGTACTTTATCTTTACCAGCGCTCGTGAATTTTTTTAAGAGGTGTGGAAGATTTGGAGCATTTGTAAGCTACTATCAAGCCATTAATGAAGAATCAAAATATTTACTATTCAAAAGAGAAATAATGTATACCATCAGAAAACCATATAAAATGAGAATCAGAGAAAGGTCAATTTCTGACAAAACTGTTAGAGAAAACAAGTGTACAGTGTGAGTCAAAAAACTGTTAGCGTCTTAAATTTTTAAGTAAAAATAAACAGTTTTTACACTATTCGATAAGAAATTTATCAAGCTGCATAAGTATATAAAACACGCTTCGTTAAAATATTTTGCTGGGAAGAAAAACGCAAATCTCTTGTGTTCAGTAGAGGGTCAATTTTTAATAAAAAACGCGCTAAAATAAGTTTAAAATTTTGAAAACAGTTGTTTTGACTCGCGCTGTAGTTATTTAACCACTTAAGTGCCGATGAAAAACATATTTGTCATGGGATTTTACAATTTTTTACGATCCTGGACCCCTGGGTAGTGACTTTGGAGCTCCCAAAGATTAAATATCCCCATCCCCAAAATGTTGAAAATTCCCGGCACAGAAGTGGTTAAATATTCTTTATGGTCTTACAAGAACTATCGTTTCGTTTAAATTATTTTCTATTTTTATGATTCTTATTGATTTTTGAATAAATTTTGCAGGTTTTTAAAAAAGCCTTTTGCTTTGAGAATATAAAATCTAGCCAGAAACTTTCCTTAAAGGGTATTACAACCGCTGGTAAAGATCTTTTGCGTTGTTAAAGTAACTTAAACCTTTGTAATAATTTGAAAATGGCAAAAAAAATCACTGTTTCCCTTTTTATTTTGTGTTCTCAGCTGCCTACCGATATTCTAAGATATAGTCCTGATTTTCCCACTTTATGAATTATGTGTAAAACTCCAAATCTATTACACGCTTTTTCTTTTATAAGAATACCTTTTATAAGAATACCAGGGTAAGATTTCATGTTGAAAACAATAGGCCTATTGTTTAGAACAATAGAAAAATAAGGATATTACTCACCTTGCCTATTCTTATAAAAAAAAAAGCGTGTAGTGTTAATCTTCGTTTGATAACTTTGACCGATACTTAGAAAGGGTGCCCAGGGTGCCAGAAACTTAAAATGAATTTCCCTGAGTTTCCATCTTTTTTTTTCCTTTTTCCATCCCTTCTCCATGCTTGACTTTTCCTCGTGTAATTTACTGATCAATCAAGAGTACGGAGAGCAATAAAAGAATGCAGCACAAATCTTGCAGAACATAATTTATTAGTTCAGGGTTTCTGGCAACTGTCCAATACGATATTCTAAGATATAGGCCTGATTTTTCAACTTTAAGAATTATGTGTAAACTCCAAATATATTAGTGATAATCTTCGTTTGATAAATATGACCGATACTTAGAAAGGGTGCCAAGGGTGCCCGAATCTTAAAATGAATTTCCCTGAGTTTCCATCTTTTTTTTCCTTTTTTCCATCCCTTCCCCATTCTTGACTTCTGATTTTAAAGCCTTGGAGTATCAATATTTTTACCGATATATAAAAATTAATAGTAATAAAATTTGCAGGGCTGGAATTGCAAACTTGAGACTTAGGAAGATATCCTGGTATATCTGGTGCAGAAAAGTTTTCAAATGGTATCTACTGAAGTGGCTAAAAAAGACTTCCTTTTTACATGAACTCTTACCTGCTTTTGAGAATTTCCAGATTTCCCTGACTTTTGAAGGCACAAAATAAACACTGTTACTGCCTAGATTCCATTATTTTGTAAACTGTTTTAATTAAATTGTTTATCAACTACAACATTTTATTATGTTTGTTCATTCCAACCAGTTATTCTTCCTTTTCTAATAAATTTGTTTACAAATCTGTATAAAATTATACCCATTAAAATAACAACAACTTTTACCATCTGCTATCCCTCAATTAACTATTTCTTTTAGTTTTAGCAATCATTCACATTAATGTTTTGTGAAAATTCCAACCCAAACTATGGAAACGTTATTTGGCAAATATATTCAAAACTTAGTACAGCAGCATTCTAATGTGAAGGAGATAATACCCTAAAAATGCCATTACTTTCCAACAACAAAAAACATATATCAGGTTCAAAAGCTGCCTACATTGACCATCTTTTCAAGCGTAGCTCGTTTTCATGTAGTTTTTAAAGGTCTATGCGATTGAACACAGTGATACACATTCTTCTGTGTGTAAAATTGTTACAATAAAATTTAATGACGAATTTTCAAACAAGATCGACAATTTGGACAAACGACTAAACTTAGTTCCATCCATAACCAACAATATGTATAGAAGTATATGCTATAGGCTTGATTGAGTCGAGATATTTTTCTACCCAATAACAACTACCAAATTCCTAAGAGAAGTGTCTCTCACAAATTTACATGTGAACACCAGCAGTAAAAGAATGAGAAAGGATAAACTCTTTGCTAAAACTTTAAAAAACTAAAAAATCGTCTATTCCTTTAAACCTCTCTTGGATTTGATAAGCCAAGGAAATTGTTGAAACACCTGGCTTTATCCAGTTCTGAGGCTGCGCATGGTAGTAAAGCTTTGGATGACTGACGCCAAAGAAAAATCAAGGACTGTGAATCAAATTCATTCCTCGGCTTTTCCCCTATTGTCCGGACGCCTTCTTTTACCACCATATCTATTATCAAAACCACCACCTCTTCTTTTGTTACGACTACGGAAATTGGATTTTGGTACAGATCTCCTTCGACTCATTTCATCTTCTGTCATTTTGTAATAATTCTCTTCTTCTTCACCTAGATCACGGATTTGAACAAAATTACCATATAATCATACAGGATGCATAAATATTTAGTAACATACGCGCAGAATTCAAGCAAGAATACTTGATCTAAAAATCATGGCACTAGCTTTGACGAACAAGACTAACATTGCGAATAGCTGCACCTCACAGTAAATGAATGCGGAACAAAAGTTTGTGAGTTTTGCCAAAACTTGCAGTCTTCAAATCCAATCTTAATTCCGCAATTCTTTCTTCCGCATTATTTTCATTTGCAAAATCTTCTTCCCTTGACCCATATATGACCAAGCATTTTTCAAGAAATTGACTGTTTTTGGAATTAGTTTATTTCATAACCGGGGGCCGCTCCCTGGTGCAAGGGTCTGGGTGCTCCTAGGTGTCTATCCAGGGGTCCAGGACCGTAAAAAGAAAGTGTCCCACATATTGGATACTGGACCAATAGGGGTTAATTAAACTAAGCCAATTTTTTTTCAAAGAAAATCAAAATTTCGTACACTCAAGTCTTAGTGAAAAAATGCCTCTTTGCATATTTAAAAATTTATGTACCTTCAAGTACTTTGACTTCAAGCTCTTCAGCGTCTATCATCACTTTTCCATCAGGATAAACAGGTTTGATTTTACCTTCTGGGCCTACAGATTTTGCACCAGCAATTGCTTTTTCTGCAGCACCTTCGTTTTCAAAACGAATATACCCCTAAATGAAAAATCACTTAAATTTTACCCGAAGATGCGGTAAGCCGAAAGCTTGTATTTACTTATTATAAAATGTTTTGTAAATAATGTAAACTTTACGCAAATAAAATTCATTTTGTGTCATGGCATCGATGGAACCGTTACAAGGATTAACAAGTAAGGGTATATGATACAAGTCCCACTTGGTAGTGTAAGTGTTCTTTTTATTTGTGATTAGATGTGTAGCAATCTTCAAAAGACTTTAATTGGAAAGACGCGTTGTTAAGTATTATTATAAACAACAAAGCCACCTTAAAATCTTCTAGCTGTAAGTTCAACAATTACAAGCTTTTGAGAACACTTCATAGAATTAGCGTCACTTTAAACTCCGGTTTCCGGCCTTGTCTAATTTAATTCTTTAATACTGCACTTATGAATAAGATGTTAAAGTGTTATCGACGTAGCAATATATTCTTATGAACAAGTTGGTTGAATTAAATTAGACAAACCAAAAAACAGGCGCCTATTTGGCCCCTTAAATGTACGTACCTCTGTGTCCCCTCTCTTGAAGTCAATCCATGCAACTTTTTCGTGTTGTTCGAAAAGTACCTAAAAATTCAAAATATTTAATTTTCTAGCCTCTGATCATCTACTTGACTATAAACAGCAAAATGTTAATGTTAAACAATAGAGTAAATCAATATTAAGCAGATATATAATAGATAAATATTGGTTACGGAAATATATTAACACAAGGTAACTGATATTCTACGACGCATAGCTACGCTCTTTTTGCCTACAGGTATATAATGATTTTATTTAAACTTGGCGTATTTTTTATCTTACAGGAACTTTTTCTATGTACGTAAAGCGAAAAAAATAATTTTGATTAAAAATAACATGTACCTTGACATCTTCACGAGATGAGCCTTCTGGGACGTTTTTGAATTGCATTACAGATCCAGGCTTTCTCTCCATCTAGATAAAAACCACCACAGATTAAACTTTCGTTATCTCCCATACTCACTACTAATATACAACATTGACAAGACAGAATACAATTTATTTTCCACTTTTTTATGATATTAGCTGTAATTAAATTAAATTGGGTTTGAATAAGAACGAAAAAAAACTTGACAAACCTTGTGTCTGTTGGGGCTATATGCAGAAAAAATAAAAATAAAAAAAATAAATTAAATATCATATAGAAATACAATACAGACAAATGGTGTATTTATAAGCAGTTCACAACGTATACATTAATTTCATTTTTTACGATTAACCTTGTGGTATTAACAGTGAACGGCGGATTTTCACATTCAAGAGCCTCGTGTGTCGAACTTGTGACCCTTGTGTTCTAAGCTCGCCTAAACTACTAAGCCATTGTTTGTTCCATGACCATTATTTAGAGAACTTAAGGTGCTGTAGTTTAGCCATAAGTAAGTATGGTCATCATGCTGCCCAGGATCGGAAGCAGCCGTTAGCTGGATTGCCAAGGTGGAACACAACACCTACATCAGCTCCCAGAACTTATCGCATAGACTATGCTACTCATGCTTTGAGAGGACGGAGGCCGGGAATGAACCCACAACCTTACGATTTACAGGAGAAAGCTCTCTTAACGGGCCACAGAGCTAGAGCCATCTTGTCTCAGTAAATGTGAAATACTTTCTTACAATACTCATGATTGAAATTTATCAGTACCATTTCAGCAAGAAAAAAAAATTTAAAAACTTAAAACCTACTCGTCATCATCGGTCATGATGCAGACACACCTACAGGGAGCCTTGTGGAGTTAACAGTGATTGGAAAATTTTCAAAGTAAAACAAACGTAAAACTTACTTGTTTTCACCTGACTTTTCATTGTTTTTCTCTGCTTTTCGTTCCTGACTTTTTTTATCGAAATATTCATCTCTGAAGAATAAAATTCATTTGACATTTAATATAAACATTTCTTTGATATAGATATGGTTTTAAGATATATCTACATATAGAAGAACAATTAAAAAAATGTTGTAAGGCTTTTTTGTAAGGCTTCCAATAGACGCCTCAGTTTTGCTGTGCGAAACTAAATTCAATTGAGATCGACAAAAAAGTGACGTGTTAATTTAGTTCGACAGAGCGTTGATTTGTAAGAGGCCAATTAGACGCCTGTTTTTATGTCGTGTCTAATCTAATTCTACAAGACTGCACTTATGAATAAGACGTTAAAGTGTGATTAACGTAAGTATGTTATTCTTAACTTGGTAGAATTAAATTAGATTTGACATAAAACAGGTGTCTAAAGTTACTCTAAGCCGTGTCGAACAAAGTTAAATCTTACGTGGGTTATGTTTGGGGCTTTTTAAACGTTTGCTATTCATTTCACGATTTGAGACCAGCATATATTGAGGAGTCTAATTCCGAGGAAGACTCGAATGGACAAGTTCAAACGACAAACCCTCCTTACAAGCGAGCAAATCAGTCTAATTCAATAATTTGCTCTTGCCCTCTCAATCGGCAAATTCTAATTGGCATGTAATCTAAGCCTAACAGACGTAAAATATGAAAGTGTGTGAACAAAAAGTATACGCACCTTTTCATGATAACAACTGGTTCCTCCTCGATCTTTAAATCTTTGTTTTCAACTAGTTTGTCAGCTTGTTCTTGCGTGTCTAACTCAGTAAATACAGACCCTTTGAAGTTTCCATCGTCAGTTTTCCGCATTTTTACAAATATTGGCTGAAATTAAGTAATAATAAAACTATTGTCTATGAATAATACCTATTAAAATAGCATTTTCAATGAACTCAAACAAAGTTTCAAGAATTTAATATTAGCCCTTTATGTGTAACACATCATCAATGTAAAATAAACACGACTGGGTAGTAGATTTAAACTTAGACGTCTTGCATAATTTGTCTTTTTCATCAAAATATCTGCCAGGGCATCCTAGCAAAAGACGATCACAATATCAAAAGTTGAATTAATCAGTGTAGTGACAGCTTTATAGTGACGTTTAAGATCAATAGGAACTTCAAACCTGAGCTTATGACAGTTTTAAATTTCTAGAGCTCGTTTTATAGGGATTTACATTTCAATGCCACAAGTAGGATGATAGTCTTCCTGATAGACCAGTTATGAGCTATTTGGATCTACTGTACACTAGTTCATAACTGAGTAAGTAGAAAGTGAGACATGATGTACATGCGGAGTAGCTACTATCAAAATGGGAAAAAAACATCATAACAACAAAAGAAGTCAATCACATTGCCTCGCTTCACATTGTAAAACAAAATCAGCGTGAAGTTTCAATAAGCGACGGAGATTCATGGTTTAAGTACCATTCTGCCAAACCACTTGAACAAGTGCTGATAGATCCAGTATACAGCCAGAAAGCTCGGGATTTGTTTACCAGATACACTAGCAAGATAGCGTTTCTAATAAAATATTTACCTCTGCTCCATTTTCACGAAGATAATCTGAGACCTGATCCATTGTGAAATTCTTCGGGAAACCTTTCTACAAATAGAAGTACAAAGTATGATGAAATACTTTTAATTTAAAACAGGTTGAAATTGATCGAAAATATGGAAAATATTCTCATACATACATACGTTGTACTCTATTAACTCAACAATTTCATAAAAAAATGAAATTATTAGGTTTTTCCAATAGATTGGAGATTTTTTAAATTTCCAAATTTGTCATAACTTCATTGAATGCACAAGCAGAAGTATATAAGAAGTTTCCTGTATTTGATGTTATTACACTGTAACTTACAGGGTTCATAGCATCTTTCCTGAAAAAATTCTGATTTTCAGGTGAAATACACATTATTTTCCCTGACCAACACAAAAAAAAGACCTGACTTTCTCTGAAGCAAAAATAATAGCAATCCAAACGACTAAAGTAATAACAGAACTGAAAATATTAACTTCACCCTGATGAATGTGAATTTAGGCCAATCATAGTTAATCTTTGGTTCATAATCATCCGCCTGCATTGTGATATTTTTTTATTAAAATGCGCCAGCATGAAAGTTGATTATTGACTTACAACAATGAGCTTGTTAATACTTTCAAAGAAATGTGCTTGGGAAGAAGACAAAATAATCGTAAACAATCAATTAGTCACAGCATGCCACATCAAAGTTTATTTCTACAAAAGATTAAATATGATTGGCCTTATTTTAGGCGGTATTATTAGAAAGTTCCTTATCTTATCTTCGGAGATTATCTTGAAAAGTAAAAGCAAAAATCAATACATCAACAAAAATATTTTGCCTGAATTTCCCAGACTTTCATGCAAAGCATACTATTTTCCCTAAACTTACCATGTACAATGTTTTCCTTTTCTTGGCTTTGATAACCATTGGATCTTCCATATCTGGTAGTGGCCTATCTTTGGATCTACGAACTTTGAAATTTTCCTCGTTGATCTAAACACAGTAAGACTTGAATTAAAAAAAGTTGAATATAATAAAGTGAAACATACTGAAACTAGCAACACTTTACGAAAATATCTACATAGGTGTAATTTTAAAAATGTCATGCTGCAAATCATCAACTATTTCTTGCATGCTATCAAACACTCAAGTGGTTCAATCCTAATGGTGAACTATTTATTTTCCATTTGGATATCATATTAGAGTCATACACTTATCATTTTTTAACAAAGTGATATATCAATGACAATATTCTGTCAATATTTTTTTAACCTTTTTAATGTTCAATCTTTTCTAATCTAATCTAAATTTATTTTGATGCAACAATATTTTCAAACGACAATAAACATTTTTAGCGTGATTTTACCTCCAACAAGCTAGATGTGGATTTCTTCAATGCATTACAAATTTCTGCCAGGTCTGTGGACAATTCCTAGATCAGAAAAAGAAGATCCAGATATCTTTAGAAAAGACGTTCTGTATATAATTGAAAAAACTAACTTTTTTCTGAGAAAGTTAAGTGATACTTAAACTCAAGTTTGAAAGTTTTATTGCTTAACCTTAGTAAGGAAATTACAAACCAACCAAGAATTTTGCAAATTTTTAAAAGCTCAGATTCCTAGCATTTTAGAAAATTTCAAGACTGTATAGTTAAAAAGTTGGTGACCTAATTTTCCCAAATGTTTGGTAAGTTGATTTGTAGTTCATGAAAATCATATGCTAATTTTCCCATATTTTGGGTTAAATGATTTGATTAGTTCATGAAGATCAGATGCTAATTTTACCAAAATTATTTAATACATGTAGATATGAAATTTCAAAACATGTTTACCTTCAACTTATTAAATGTTGTCAAGCATTCTATGGTAATCCCTAATCATAATTGTAAGTTAAGAAAAAAAAACATTGTTTTTGTAAGAACAAAGTATATAAAAACATAAGGCTTCAAACACCAGAAGGTTACGAACATCTTAAGAACATTTAAATCATGATGCTTATAGGAATTTGTTAAAAAAAAATATGTGACATACCAGGGGGTATAGACTCACTCGCAGACACCATGATACTAAGTGACAAACAAGCATAAAATATTACCTGGACACCTACCACTAAACCTACCAATATTCGATAAGAAATGAAATGTGTTAGGAATTATATTATATTTGATAGCGCACTGCTACATTACAACAACACCATGCTTTTTTACTAGTGCAAACTGTATAAAAAATTCAAACTTATTAATACCATATTACAAGCATTTTTTCACAGTATGTTCTGATTATGAAAACCTAATCATCATTTATTAGATTCTCAAATTATGCTGAAGGTGGAAGACTTTTTATCCCTTTGTGTTGTATAATGATCATGTATTAGATTCTCAAATTATGCTGAAAGTGGAAGACTTGTTATCGCTTTGTGTTATAGTGAAAGGGTTTGAAACCTTTGCTTCAAAATCATAGAAATTCAAAGAATAAGGACATGAAAAATGATATTTTTCTCCAAACTTTTTGAGCCTTCAAACCTTGACATCAAATTTTCATAACTTTCTTTTCCTGATTCACATGAAATTCCCCTCATAAAAGCAAAATTCTTGGTACCCAAAATATGAGTGGATAGGGAAGATTTCTAAGAACTATACCACCCTATACTGCACTTAGCACCTTTTGGACCAAGTGCAAATCTTCTTTTTTCCAGGGCACACCACCATGTACTAAACGTCATGTCTGTGACTGAGTCTATGCCCCCCCCCCCCCCACACAACATACATTCAATGATGTACAATCATTAATCAAATTCAAACATAACGGTGAAAAATTGCCTTTGACTTTAAACATTTTGAAAAATTTGTTGCAAAGCTTGATAAGCTTTTAATTTTGCCGAATTCGGTGGTTCCCATTCTTTAAATTACAATTGCTGTTTTTATAATAAAAAGGATGTCACAATTCAACCAATTAAACAAATGTTTTCTATGTTCGCTCTCCAACCTATCCAAAACACTCTTCAGTTTCTTTTATTTATTTACAGTCCATTTCAGTATAAACTCCTCCTGTTGTAGCACAAGGTAATTTTGAGAAAAGGATACATCCATCATCTTCAACTTGCTTTTCTTTCAAGAATTTATCTTTTGGTAAATTTACATCTCCAAAATAATACTAAAAAAGAAAATCATTTGCAAGATGAAATATAACTAATTATTAATCAATTATAATTAATTACTTAAATTTAATTATACATTAAATAGGTGTGAACAGTCAATGTTTTGATTTAGACTTTAAAAAAAAAAAAAAAGAACATTGAAACGTTGATTCATAAAGATATAACTTCCTGAGGGTTGAAATCTCAACCTTCTCTATTTTTGAGCAGTTACCCCTTTCATAACCCCTCCCAATCTGAAGAGAAATTTTCATTCCAATTGCATCTAAAACAGTGAAATTATATATGAGTCTGAGAGTCATAGATTCCGCTCGGTTGTGAGGATCTAAATCAACCGAGGAAATAGAATATTGAATATTACTTGCAGCGAAGTTGTAAACTGCTGGCAGAAGGGTTTATTGGGACATTAAATGGGAAAAAATGAACAAATATAGACGAACACAGTGACAAACAGACGTAGACATGTTTTAGGACAGAATAGAGAATCTTCTGATTCTGATGATTTATTTGCATAAGATTGATAAAACCTAATTTCGCAAACATTTAACAAAAATAATGTTACACAAGTTCATATTTTGATGTTGTCATATGTTATGTTGAAACACCTGTGTGTGTGTGACCGTATCAGCAGAATATAC
>JAUBWS010056723.1:0-16506 GCA_032270445.1 Darlingtonia californica | reverse complement strand
AGGTAATTTTCACCACCGAAAGCCTCGTGCCGGTGTCGAACTCGGGACCTCTGAGTTCTAAGCTCAGCGCCTTAACCACTCGACCACGGATCCACCGATTATATGAACTCTGTTATATATAGATGACTAACTAATAGATGACTAAATAGTGCCACTAACTTCATTCAATTATGAAATGCGATTTGAAATGCTATTTTTAGATACTAGAAAATGACTAAATTTCAAGAATTGTTAAACGCTGCAGTAGAGAATAATGAAGAAGTTGAAAAGATATCAGATTTTATTAATACAGGTATGATATGATGTTATTTGTAACTTTAATTTCATTGAATAACACCATTGAGAAAAATTCATGTAAATAGATCATTGCTAAAACCATATTGTAGATAAACCAAATATAGAAACAACTTTTTTTTAAAGTTTAAAATCTTATTTACACGAAGTTGACAATGTACGGTAATACGTAAAGATTCATGTAAATAAAATTCGAAACTTTAAAACAAGTGGATTATTGAATAAACCGGAAGCTTCATTTGGAATAACATATTATATATAATATATTCGAAATCTCGTTCTAGAACTTTAAATCAAGATATTAGATATGAAGCTGCTGTTAATTCTATTTATCATCATACCAATCAGCATGCAAATAAATTAATAAAGAATGGAAAAAAAACAGATTCTGTCATTTCTCAATCGAAGCCAAGACCTTAAGTAGTCGACAATAAGCTTTGTACCACCATGGAGCTGCTGGGAAATTGAGAACAATTTTCCATGATTTCCATAATAGGATGTTTTTGTCATCTTTCATGTAAATATAAAGCCTCTGAAGACAATAAGAACTTGATTTATATAACAATAGCTCCTCTGTTGTGCTAAATTTTTGCTTTGGTCTTTGTAAATTTTTAGAACAACTTTTCCACTTCAAAAATTATCTTCTCTAAAAATCACAGATTTATCTCTTTTAGAAGAAGGCAAGAAAATTGAAATCAACACTGACGATGTTGAAAATATCATAAAACTTTACAAAACAGATCGGAAAATTAAAGTTATGCAGTTGGTTGGTGATCTTGCAAGAGTTGGTATGTACTGTAGATCAAAGTTTTCCAAACGGTGCAGAATTGTGCCTTATACTTATTGACCCAGATTTTCAGACAAAGTGCGATAATTCGGAAACGGTAAAAGATATTGCGGCGAAATTTTCACAGAATTCTCCTTGGACTTCTAGCTATTTTAACATGGGTTTCTATTTGAATTTTTAAAAAAATTTACGTTTCATTAACGATATTAATTCATTGATGACAAAAATGATTTGAGTATCCGATAATACTGGCGCTATCCAAAAACGTATGATCTAGATGGTTCTGTATGCCCTAGTTAAGGAAACTTCATTGATTCTCTACACTTAATAAGGAACGCTTTACTTTCGGTACTTTATTCTTTTTAGGGACCATCCCTTTCTATTGGCATTGAGAAAGGGAGACCATTCATTAGATTTACTCTTTGTTTTAGAAGCAAACAGAACATTGTTAACAAATGAAGTCCTCTTACAAGATATGATTCAAAATATCGCTAGTGATCAACCTGAGAAAACACTTCAAGCCATAAGATGTGTGTGCAACATATGCGCGGAAAATGGTAGGTGGCAGCAAAGAGAAAAGAAAACGCTTTGTACTTAAGTCATTAATTTTTATGAGCTTTCCCCAATTCGCTAAAATTAATGCATGCGAAATTTATTAGTTCACTTTTATTCGATTACTAATGTTTTAAAAAGTTTTTTTCGAAATACCAGTTTGTAACAGTTACTATGTTAAAATGATGAATTTTAAGTTGAAGATGTTTACCTTATTAATCGATCCGTGAAAAGAATTATTCGCCAATTTTTTCGCGTTCGTATATCCTCAAAGATTAATACCCGTGAGATGCATTTTTTATAGACTCGGAAAAATTGTAGAAATTAATGATCTTAAGAAAGTCATGTTATACAACTACTGTAGATAAAGTTTTGAATGACAGAAGAACAGTTTTAACGACGTGTAGAATAATATCTGTTCTTTGTCAAAAAACATTTTAGTTCCCATCCACAACCAAATTTTGTCATAAATCCTTCAAATTTCAAACAATCACAAATCGTTGTACTGTTTATCCTGATATACAATCTTTTTTTGACATAATATAAAATAAAAGATTATCTTGGACTTTTCTTTGGTGTGTAAGTTTGTCTTTTTCTCAGTAATGTCTAAGTTTCTCAAAATATTTTAGTTAGGTGCAGGGTAAGAGCGATGAGGAATTTATTTTTTCTTCCGTTATTTTTTTATAGGAATCATTTTCTCCAGTTTTGATCAAAAATTACTCAAAATTTTATTTGATATGACTTAATGGGAACTTTTTAGGATTTGACAAAAATTGGAAAATGTTTTAATGAAAATACAAGATTTGTTATGTGGTTCATAAATTTTTCAGAGAACTAATCGATAAGTCTTTTGCGTGCGTTCTTTGGGTTTTTTAGAGTATTTGATAATCAATTTTGACTGTCAAATTATTGGTTTGAATTTCTCTTTTAGAGCCAGCAAAATCCATTTTTTCGTCTTACGAAGGGGTGACAAACTTATTAAAGAAAGCTGAAAACATTTTGGATCAAGATCAAGAACAATGGAACAATTTGATTTGTCCAGCTTGCAGCTGTATACAAAATCTGGTCGTAGACAGTGGTGAGACTATGTGTAAAACTTGAGTGAGAAATGAACTCAGATTAAGGCTGATTACATGTTTGATCTCCTTAAGTTTTCTATCAAAACATTTATTTTGTCTGAGACAATTTTTTAAACTCGCTGGCTCGTATGCCAATCTTTAATTTATGGGAGACGCTCATTTGTAACCCACAGTTGTTTGCTCAAAAAGACTTACTTCAATTTTCTCTTTTCGTGATCCCTCTAGAACTCTCCAGTATGTAAGACTGAAGGGTAAGATTGTATAAGTTATAAAAAGGAATCAAGCAAGAAACTTCCCCTTATTTCATTACAAGAGTGCTAAATAGTTCCTTTTATTTTGTATCCAGAAAAACTTCAAAGTGAATTTCTTGGTCAAAATGTTTTGAACATATTGTGGAGGTATATATCAAAGTTCCATGACAAAGACTCGAAGGTTGCAGGTGCTGTGCTATCCGGTCTAAGTTCCTTAGCTGAAAATGGTGGGTTTAAAAATTGAATTGGACTGTTATTGAAATGATCATTGAATATTCTTTAATTATGATAATTATGACAAGCGCAAAATGCGTTCATTTACTGAGCTTTACTCGGGAAGTGTTCGAGTTGCCAATCACTGTCCATATCATACCATATCACGAGCATAGTGTTCTCGGCAGGGTGTCAGCCCCCCTCCTCTCCTTAAAAATGGTCGTGACCCCTTTTTGCCTAACCTCCACACAAAATCCGAAATCAGTTAGGTCCCCCCTTTACAGGCAGCTCCCACCAAAATTTCAACATCTCCATCTAGCACATCTGTGCACTAGCAGTAACAACATGTGTTCTTGATATTCGCACTAACACAAATGTCGATATTTAGAATATCAGCAGTCATGTGTGGAATTTGCGAACCGTCAATATCTATCCCCCATTAACCTATCCCTTATCACGTATTTGAAACATTTCGAAAAATGGTTTACATATTTCAATTTCCAGAGTCTGGTTTGCAGAAATTATACGACAGTGGTGTATTAAAGTTGATCATCGAGTTACTGAATGTTGCTTCTGATGAAGTGATAAAACTCATCTTTGAAAATCTCCTCAAAGAAGTGTCCGGTGAAGGTAATTAATACTCATTCATCTGGTCGTTAATTTGTTAAGTTGTATAGTATCAATTATTATTAGCTATATGTAAGGTTAGGTAAACAAAGCTATTCAGAGTGTCATTAATTGTGAAAGTATTTTAAGAAATGAAAGGTTTGTGATTTATCATAAGGGCGTCATTCTCTGATAGATTTCCTTGACATCATCTAAAAGGTGAAGATTAATTTCCAAGAATTTAGGTTTTTCACAAAAATAGTGAGACACCCGATAGTTGTGACTGGGTGGTGTACGATCGCTCCTGCGAATCACAATGCTTCCGGTTTGAAATATTCATCGTGAGGAAATCGGTGGAGACTACTGTTACTGTGCTATTAAATTCAATGGTGGCTCCCATGTAGGGATTTTGCGAGGTGGATTGAAAGTACGATATTGAGAAATCATAATAATCTGCACTTGCTAATGCTTTCCCTATGTATGTTGTATATATGTTGTATGTATGTTGTATGTATGTTGTATGAGTGCCATCACTCGCTCAATCATCATCATTTGCAGAAAATCAGTGTAAGTTTCTTTGTTATATACTCCATGTGGCAAGGATGGAAAATATCAGAACCCAGGGGAAAAACATAATAACACAATACAAACAAAACGAGAAAATATGAAAAAATAAAAAAAAGAGTTGTGGCTCCCCAGCAGCATTAATCAGATGTCACCATCTAGACTCTGGAAAAGCAGCAGAGGTTATAGGTTGATGGAGAATATGAAGAGAGTGAGAGATTAAATGTGTGTAGTAGAAGTAGAAGAGAGAGGTGTGGTAGAAAAACATGTCATGTGTCTTCAATTCAAGACAGATCCGCGCCACCAGATCTGACTTACATGGTTCGCTACGTCATGCTACCATCTAACCCTTGGCCCTTGGGGTTCAACTCCCACTTAAACCGAAATATTTAAACTCAGACATAGACAAATTCATATAAAATTGATGGTACACATATTGATTGTGATAAATGAATAAAGATTCTGTAGGTTATGGCTGTATAAAAACGGGAACTTATTTTGTTATCAAATCTTGTTTCAATTGAGAAGAATTCACGATAAAGGAAGAAAAAGCCTGTGTATGTCTAGAAACCACTTTGCTAATGCATTCTGTTAGTTAGATCAACAGATTTAGTCTTGAAATCTTCGTACAAGAGTGTGGTTCGAGCTATGCGGAGAAGTTCCAAGCTAATAGCGGAATAGAAGATGTTCACAGGTAAATTTCCTGACAAATTCTGCATTCTCACCATAAAAAATGGGAAAGCGTCGCGTTTATCGTACAGTTTGTATACAAATTTATCGCCCTAGATTGTAATATCTAGTTCTAAAAAGGTGGCATGTTTTCCCGTATGTTCACATTTTAATTGGATATATGTCCAAATAGCTCTTTTCAAATTCATCTGAATCGTTTATGCTGCAGGGATCATCGAAAATCTAAAGCAATGCTTGAACTTAAAGCCACGATAGAGATCCGTACGAGAGAAATTTAAAACAAACCGAGATTCAAAGTGACAAAGCTATATATTAGCATTGGGATGCCGAAACACAAGATTACCAAAGGTGAAAAAAGACTGGAAGATCAGATGCTCAACCATCATCTTGTGTCTTGCTATAGCTCATACTAGCGTTGTTAGTTCTTACAAAGCAACAGTTTTTTCCGTTTACTGAAATGTATTTTCGGTTTCCGTCAGGTGTCTTACGGCCACCATTAAATACAAAGTTGATAAGATCGTACTGAAGTCGAAGATAGAAATGGACTTAGCCTTGCGAGTCTTTCTAAACATTCCAGATCGGTTTTGAGTTTTGTACAAACAAGAAACAATTGTAGTTTTTGTAAAAAAATACTTTTGCGTTGGAATGACTCAATTTGTTGAAAATATCTTTTTGAAAATGGTAGAAACGACATTACTTAACGGTTTTGTAGAGCACGAAGAGGAAGCGACTATAGAACGAGCTTTAGATTGCGAATAGTGCATTTTTGGTGTTCAATAAATTAAAGGCAAGGATTTCATTTTGTCTGTTACATTCAGATTGCAGGATTTACATAGTTTTAGGTTGATGATGTTGTCAGATGGTGTTACAAAATGAATAGGTCTGAGAGGGTGTATCAGAAAGATCTACTTCCTCAAGTATTCTCACTAGATGGAACCTGTTTCAAATTATTGCAACGTTATTTGACGCTTTGTCGATAGGTACCAAAACGAACTTAAAGTGAATACGATCTAAATAATCTTTAACTGAAGGATCTTTCAAAATGGGATTGACCTGGGATGGTTTAATCTTATTTATAATAGCTATTTTGTTTTTCACTATTTCTAAGATATTTTTTCTTAAGGTTATAAAAGAGTCTGCTTTATATATAGAAAATGCACGTATATTGCTTCATAAATGTGACTTTGTACCACAAATCACGAAAATCATCGAATCGAAAGCAAACTTCAAAGAAGTAGAAGTGAATGAGTCTACGAAAGAAATGGCGGATTTCATTGTTTTGCTGACTTCTGGAGGTAATGAAAACCAGGTATTTTACCGTCATTCTTTTGTTGACGTCTGGAGGTAATTGAAACCAGGTATTTTTACCTTCATTTTTTGTTGACGTCTGCAGATCATAAAAGCAGGTAGTTTGCTGTCTACTCTTTTTCCTGATTTCGTCTATGATCGTAGTAGTAGCTCCCGTACTCTCCCAGATAACTTCATTCCTTAACCTGTTTTATAAGTTGACTCCTAAAATATTGCATCTCGAAGAAAAGAAGCAGCTTATATATCGGTTGTCCACGTTTTTTTGGCATTTTTCATGGTCATATATTGACATTAAATGAAAATAAAATGCACCGTAGTTTGATGTTTCTCTTTTCAAAAAGCAATCCTATCCATCACGGTAGTGTAAGGCGTTAAAAGCGTAAACATTCACTTTGTTATGTTCAAAACCCAGCCTCTTATCTTTTCAAACTTGATATTTTTTAGAAGACAGTTTCAATGATTTGAAAAAATCTGATCCTGACTTTGTTAAAAGATTTTCAAATTGGATAGAATCGCCAAACAAACACATTCAAATATCAGCTGGACTCGCCTTGGGAAATTATGCCAGGGATGGTAAGTAGACCTTTTTTACTTTTGTGAAAATGACAACAACCTTCCTACAAGTCAATCTGTCATATGGCTGTTATATTAACTTTTGAAATTCTGCATTATTTGGTGTTCTTATGCTTTAATTCAGTCACGTACCTGGAATTGTTACTCGCCGCGATTACTTTATATAATGCTTTACACCGATTAGGTTTCGCAACCAAAGATTATTCTTCCTTCAGTGTAAGTTTCGTTTGTAAAAAGTTGAATTGGAAAGCTACTGTTGAGATCAATTTGTGGTCACACGGCAAAATTTTCCCGTTATTGATATATGGATACAATTTTTTCTTAGAGGAAACATGCAATGATATAGTGAGAAGTGGAATCCATGAAAATTTGATTAACGTAATGACAGAACAATTAAACAACGAGGTAAATGTCCAGTTTTTTTTATCTGTTAAGTTGTAGTTGGATCACATTTAGTCAATTCTATGTTAGAATCATCGTTTACATGGTGTAAACATGGTTGAAGATTGCATTAACAATAGCTGATCCAGTTTATAAAATATTTTTGAACTCTATAAATAACTTGAACCGCTCGCAGATCAGTTCTGTAACTTAACGGATAGGAAGGTAAATTTTTGGCCCCCAGTCTTCACTTAATTTTAGCCCTTCATTGCGTTGGAGTTGACACCAATAAACAATAAAATATATCCTCTCAACGTATCTATCCTCTATATTGTAATATCATTTTGAGTCAAAAATCTTCTGTAGTCATTAATTTAGTAAAAGCACCCTGTTAATTGAAAGCTTCCTCGTGTTCACTCTGACTCACCTAAGAAATACACCTGATATGACAGAGATAGACTCTCTTGTTGCACGAAACTCAACCAACGGGCTCTTTAATCTATCTATTAACTGTCACTATATACGAATGCATTAGATTCTAAATTTAAATCTGAGATTTCTTGATCAACACAATTTTAAATCTTGAAAGACGATACAAGATTTTCAGCACCTTTTCATTGTTATACAAAATTATTATTTTGAACCTTTCATAGGATTTCAACGACAGAATACAGGCCTATGCAAGTTGTTTGCGGAACCTTTGTATCCCAGGTTTGTCAACATGATTCAAATATTCTTACAACACGAACAGTTTCAACGTTTCGTAAACTTCCCAACCGTATTTCATTATCTGTCTCGCTTGCTCCAAATCACAACCTTAATTTTGAATACCACCAAGGCTTATATTTTAGATTTCCAGATTTCCAGTTTTAGAAGCCTATTCTCCTCCCCCTTCCCCATCTTTTCAAATCAATTTTTTGACAATTAGTCATGTACTTGAGTGTTATGAGATTCAAGTAATATTCACGATGTCTTTTTTGTTTTGTTATAAATCCTGCGAGACTTATTTTACATCATACTACACTCACTTCAATTTTTTATTTCAGTTCAAAATAAAATGTTACTCTACAAAGCTGGTCTTCACAATCTTGCCGTTTCGTACGTTGTTGGTAGTCAAAGTCTACCGGTTCAATTCAAAGCGTTAGCTATTTTAAGATTATTAGTTCAAGGTAAACATAATTTGGCTTCTGATACGTAGGAATTCTTCTTGCATAAAGTTCGCCAATGCATAGTATCTATGTGCGTCCTTCCCCTAATCCCCCTAGTCCCTCCTTAAGATTTTGTCTCCCCTCAGAGGAGACATTATTATTACGAAGTTATTATTACATTTTAAGAATAAGACTCATAAACTTGTGTAAAACTTTCAACTTTCAACTGAACTACTTTGGACTTCAGGGCAGATTTCTGTCGGCCTAGAAAAACTGTAATCTTCCATTTGCAAAGGTTTCTCCTCGCGTAATTTCGAACGCTTAAACGCTTCATAGGTGGAAGGGGGTCGAAGGGATTGTCTGTGGTCCTTCCTTCAACTTTTGAAATAAGACATTTATTTCAACTAAACGGTTTGCTTAGTAGTTTATGAAGTGTCAGTTCACGCGAACAGAACTTCTTGTTCAACCTTATACCCGAAAAACCATTGATGGACGGTGGAATATTGTCAAATGTTAATGCAGTCTAGTTTTCAGTAAGAGGGTCTGTATAATGTTTGGTAGAACGTTGAAATATTAACTTGACAATTTTATGAGACTTTTCTACTAAATACCACATTGCTTGCTCCCTTTCATGTGATGTTATTATCATCTATGCTATGTTGTTTTCTTCAAACGGGGCCCTAGCTTTACAGAGATGAATTTAATCTCGTGTTTAATAAAGGAAAAGGAATTTCATATAAACTGGAAGTCATTGTAGGTGATAAAAAGTCAATTAGGCTGAGACAGCTTCGTTTTTTAAGGAGGAGGAGTCTATGAAAAATCTTGTCCCGGTTCTTAGCTGCCGAGCTTAGCTGTTTTCTCGTAAAGAACAGAAAGAAACTAACTTTAAAGGGATTTGTGAGAGAAGCGGGATCCCTGCAAAACGAGGGCCTCGGCAAACGGGGACGATACTTGGACAGTTTTTCTTATATAAGCAGCCCCTAACTATGTATAAATGTATTGTCATTTTAGATAATGTTGAACTGTCTACAGCTTTGTGTATGAACAAGGAATTGGTCAACAAAGTCGTCGAATTAACCAAAACTTCTGTAGTTTCTTCGGTACCGGCTGAATCGCAACGTTTACTTGCCGCCATTATCAAATATAGCAGTGCAGAAGGTATTGCGTCCTTTTCAATTTGTTTAGAAAGAAGTCATTAGAGGGTGGATTTGAATCTTTTTAACAATCATTGTAAAATGTTGTTTATAAATTAGATTGCCACTTATCCCCACTTCATGTATTAGTTATATATTATTTATATATTATCTCAACATTTTAACGGTTAACCTACTTTGAATAAGAAAATGAGAAGTATAACAAGCGATAACTTTGCGTCTTTCAACACAATTACTTTTTCATAGCAGAATGTCGAAAAAGTTGTTTATTTCTTTTCTTGCTGGTTAAACCTGTGGTAACTTTTTTTTTAGTTCCAATTCGTTCTGTATTATCATGTAATGCATTGGAAGGAATATTAGACTTGTTATTATCAGACCATACAATCATGCAAAGCGAAGGATTGATTGCTGTGATAATTACTGCTGCTAATATAAATGGTATGTGTATATATGTTTTTTACCACATTTTTCTTACCCCATTGAAATCCACGATATACCCTTTAGGTAATCCAGCAATCACTACCTGGAAATTTCAACTTTTGACCCAACCTCTACAGGGTTTCGTAGCTATTTTTTCTGTCTTTAGAATTTCAGTGATATGACACCCGTCATACAATGTTTTTGCTGGAAAAGTCCGAAAACGCCCTTTTAAAACTAATACTTTACTACCAAAGTAATCCAGTACCCAATAATGGTTTTCTTGTGCTGGAAGCAAATGAATCCAAGATGAGTAGAAGGATCTTGCTATGATATGTTGGCTTTGTTTTGCACCATATTTCCTATTGCAAAATATCATGAGCAAGAACCATCAAAAAGAACTTAACTGTTTGCAGGATACATTATTTAATTTGTCATATTATTCTAAGGTTCATTGGAAGCAGTACATTTTACGCATTCTAGTTTATTCAGAAAAAAGAAACCGAAGACTACTGGACTATTCTCATTGAAAGCTACAAAAAACAGTGCTTATAATGACATGGATTATATATCGGAATGCACCAGCCACATTTCATAAACCCATAACTCACCTTGAGCTTATAGTAGTCTGAGTTATTATTGAGACTCCCCCTTTTACTTCTGGGAGTGGAAGACCCTCGACATTGATAACAGTTTTGGTGTTTGTTTTTTTAGATTGTGTTGAGTTATTCAAAGAACAGCAATGTATCGAAAAGGTGTTGAAACTACTGAAGAAACCTGAAGTACAGGCCCAAACTTGTTTTAATGGACTCACTTGTATCCAAGCTATATTGGGTTTAGGTAAGCATTTTCTTTCTCTATGAATTTGAAAAAACGAAATCTACATTTTGAATCCGTAAAGGATAGAAAATTTTGGAATCTGGTCATTCAATCTCATTTCTTCTGTGAAGTGGTCAAGTGAATTTTCTTGGATTGCACATTACCAAAAGGAGTTTCGTAGTGTTATAGCCCAGTTGCACGTTTACAGACGATAAAATCTTTGCTAGGTGTGGTCTCGCCCAGATGGCTTAAACGCAACCCAAACGAGATAAACCAACACTTTTAAGTTTTTAAATAATAGTGGTCAAATATTTTAATGTGCTATGAACCGGTTGTCGTCCTCCCATCTCTCATAATTTAAATAGTTTCATTTCTTTTCCAATCGCAAGATATTAACAATTGCGTTTTCAACCTTCAGTAATGATGTTCGTTCAGAAGCTCATACATATGATACACATCGGAAAGTTTTCTATTAGCTAAACGATAATTTGGTGTTTTCTGTTAAACTTTACTTTTTTGCAGTATTTTCAGTGTAGTGACTTACATACTGAAGCAATATTTTGGGCTATTCCAATTCGACTGAACCCAGGTAAAATGTAGGAGCGCCGCAACCAAAGCACCATTCCCAAACACTGTCCTGCGGTGTACCGACGCAATAACTATGTCCAATCGGGTTTCTTGATTTGTTGAATGGCCCTCGAAAGGAAGCCGTTTTCAATAAACGCTAAATGTTTTAACAAACTTTAGCTACACGTTACTCTGGTCCTTGTAAATCTTGCTTTTATCTAGTCATTTGTTATTAATGTTATCAAGAAAATTCCTAGGATACACAGATTATATCACACAAATGCATCACGTTGTCAATAAACGCCTTTGTCGCAAATACATTGTGCTCCAAGATCATGAAGCTCTTTCATGTTGGAATGACATGATATTTTTTTCTATCTGAAGGTGGAGGTAAAGACTTGTTGGTTATGAATGGGGTGGATGAAGTACTTGATAAATTACAAAACCACCCTGAACAAATTATTCAAAGTAAAACAAATGAAACCCGTGAACTGATAGCATCTTTGTGACTTGGGAAGTAGTTCGCTGTATTTTGTAGCGGAGTGACATGAATCGGGAAAACAAGAACCAATTGATAAAATTTGTGACGGACAATCAGTGACGTTTTTATATAAATTTTGAAATTATCATTGAAAAGAAATGAATCCACAATTGAAAAGTCTTGTAAATTTTTTACGCGATAAAATCTGAACAAACTATAAGAAAGAAAGATTTTTGGATTAAGCGTCGTCTTTTTGATAATAACAGTTTTAATCCTTTTAGCGTCCATGGCCGCTTTTGAGGTCATGACAGAAAACTTTTTACTCCCATGGAGACCTGGGTAGAGACCTAGGAGCTCTGCGACCCATGCACCAGGCAGCATGTCCAAAGGTTGGTAGAATCTAGAAATATTTCGTTACTTCATTACGTTGGCTCAAAGTTTGGGTTCTGTTGTAAACAGTTTATGTGGTTCATAGATAGACATTGGTGAGCATTTCGACCTAAGCCTTGCAAATTTGTAATCATTTAAAACTCGATGAGTCCTATTTTCATGCGTCGTGGGGCCTCCGTTTTTTTGTGGATTGAAGGTGATTTCCCATACATGCTTTTTTATAAGCAACGTCGCCCGGAAACTTCATGAAATTTCAAATAAACCAAATTCTGTTATTTAGAAAAGAAAACAACAACACTAAAATGTTAGTGAAATTGCAAGTTTCAATGAAGCGTAAGCATCAGCACATTTTAGGTTGCTTTAAAAAACATGCGTCATAGATACCAAAGATTTTTATTCGCGTGATAACTTTTGTCATCAATTTTATTGAATATCTAATTTCTTATCCCATTCTTTCTTAATACGAAGGATAAAGGTATAAAATTAAAAAAAGTAATTAAATCCATGATATTGTAATTAAAAGATGTCATCTTATTGTCATTATGTGATGATCGCAATGCAGTGTATTCGTAACGTCATTTAAAGCTGGTTTTTGTTTTCGCTGAAAGCTACGACGCAAAAGGCTACAAAAGGCAAGATTGAACAAGTTGTAAGTATTATTTTAATATCTTTTGTAATATTTTGAACTTTTTCTTGTTTTTCATTCGGAGCGCATTGAGTCATCTTTCAGAGTAACAAGTTCCCATGAGAAATGTTGCATTTTATTGACCAATGAAAAATCATCAAACTTTTCGTACAAAAAACATCCCAATTTTCTCGATTTTTCCAAAACATTCCTGCGATATTGCCAAAATTTTATTTTGTCTAGACCGTGTGAATTCAACATCTGTCCTTGAGACTTTCCTTAGGATTATCGATATCGTCGTCTTGCCATTAATTTAGGGCAGACTGGTTTATCTTTATTTCATGATTTGACTTGCTTCCATGTGTTTTGTAATGAATCCAGTAAATTTTGTGACGTTCTTCCCTTGCCTATAAAAAAAAGATTAAAGTTTTGTTGATGGTTTTTTAAGCCACGCATTTTTATCATAAGAGCATACATCTAGAAATGAATCCATGTCTGCTACTCTATCTTTATTGACTGTTTTTATTTTGTTTCATAATGGCATACAAGTAAAAATAAAGAATAATTTATAATGTGTATGAGCTGTTTATTTTCTCTTCACATCAATCATGGCCAAGGTCCTGGGTACTAGGTTGTTGAAATCAAGTGTATCATGTTTCTTAATGACAGAATGTTATTAAATTACATGAATTTCACCTCACATCGCGTTTTTTTCGCTGACTGTTTAATCACTCATACAGAAAAAATAACAGGCACTAATGGTAAAAATCATAATGACTTTTCAAATGACCTCTTATGATACTCTTATATCAGTTCTTGCGTATCCTTATGTTTTATTTCCTCATGTTCGTCCTTTAATTAGTAGTGCTTTTAAAGGTTTTGCGCGTCGTTGTTTATGCTACGGAACTTTCAATTGATAGAAATTCGCAAACGGTAATAGCAAAATATGTTTTTCTCTTCCGTTGAGTAAGTTAAATAAGTTAAATAAGTTAATTATTGAAAACCTTAAAATCCCTCACATACTGATAAATTTGAGAATCCGCAAAAAAATCTTCTTTTCATGCAAATTTCATAAACTAAATTGTATTGCTAACAAGAAGATCATAGGAAACTTTTTCTTATTTCTTAACAGTTTTTTTCTAAGGAATTAACTGGTATTTTAGTCCCATCAAACACTTTATACTACTATATTGTTCCTGTAATATTTTGCGTAAGTAATCCATATAAACACTCAGCAAATATTTCATAAATCTTCTCCTTTTTTTATCCAAAATTCGATTTTTTGCAAACTTATGGCCCTTATATTCTTACTATTTCTACGAGAAAAGACACTCATTTTAACAGAATGTTGAATTTCGTCTACAAATCGAGGTTAACTAAAGATGGCTTCCCATCATATCAGTTCTTTCAATCACCCTGGTCTTTACAACCCGGCTAAATGTCAAAGTACACATGAAATAGAGAAAAATTATATAGTCTATCAGCGTGTGGCCAATTTTGTTTTATGAAGATGTAGACAGGCTGAAATTACGAAATCTCTTCGTAATGTCTTTTAAATTTCTTTCTCAAATAAAAGGAAATTGATGGTTAAGGTTTTACGGTCGATTGCGTTTGTACTGTATTTTAAGTTTAATTTTTCTTTAATTTCTTTTTCATTTTTCTCCCTCACAGCGACCTCAAATTGATATTTATCATAAACATTCATTTTTTTCACTTAATTTTCTATATTTGACAGATGTATTTTTCTCATTCTTTTCTTCTCTCGTGCGTGTTCTTTCTAATTCTTTTTCATTAAAACAAAAAAGTATAAATAACATCCATTCCCCCTTAGATTTTAATGACATTTTAAACCCAAAAATTACCACAACAAATTTTTTACAAAGTCTTTGTAATATTAGAAAGGCGTTTCTCCGTAACAGAGAGAATGGAAGATGAATGTTTTTGAAGGTACGTTAAACTATTGCTATGCAAGGTGTAGTACTTGGTGTGCTTTAATTATTATATGGTAAATAAGCAATGATTGATGACGTGACGAGGTAGCTTTACTTAACAATTTTATGGATATACGGACTATCGATATCTGGGACCCAGGATAAATAGAGCTTCATATAAACCCCCGTGACAACATTCGTACATAAAGTGGGACTACAGAAGATAACTCCTTTAAAACACTTCGGATAACTGGGGCATTCGCTAAATCGGACATTTTTTATTCAATCCTTCCCTTTATATTTTTTGCTTGGTCTCTTCTGAGTCTCACATATCGAAAGTGCATATGTACAAGTATAATTATAAACAGGTAAGTTTTATATATTATTGATATATATAATATATTCACCAAAACCCTTTTTTTATTTTCTATACCCGTTTCTTGTCCATTATCCTGTCTTGTTTTCCGTGCTCGTTTGTATTTGTCATAAATTTTCCAATGCTTGCCATCTGAAAAATGAGGCAAAAGAGCTTACCACTCTTCATACTATATATATATGAAATATTGTACGTCATTTTATAAGTAATGCCGTTTTTTAATTTCAGTGTTGAATGTTGTATGGAGGTTGCTTAGTTTTGAATGTTGCATAGAGGTTTCTTAGGCAAAGATTGGCCGTACAACGAGGGAGGCTGTCCCCTTTTCGATTGCGCTAGACCAGGGACATATATTACTGAGAGCGAGCGCCACACCTTTCATCAGCTCCCAATAACTTACTGCACAGATCAAATTACCTTCACTGTGCTACTCATGCGTTGAGTGGATGAGGGTCGGGCTCTAACCTGTAACGGACTTTATCATTGAATGTTCCCTCTTTTGAGTCATTTTTGAAAACATAACGTCCCTTCAAAAAAGGGGTGCATGGAGACATAAGTTTTTTAGTCATAAGTTGTAAAATTGTTTCTAGGTTTAAAAAAATTAAATATCAACAAAACAGTAGCACCTTAAATATTTTTATCGTGAACTCTTTTGTTAAACTGTAAACTCTAGTATTTTGTTGTTTGCTTAAAATTTAGCTGATTTGAGCCTAATGTTTTGCCAACGGTATTGTTAAAATAACAATCTTTATGAAAGAAAGAGAAATTTTGAACCATTTTTCATTAATTCAGGTCACTGTGGCCATCACGTCTATTGAAAGCCTAAAACCTTTGAAGTTGTTCATTTCTTGTAAGCTTGAATTACGATACAAATCTTGAGTGAGATTTGTTTTTGTTTTAATTCATGAAAATTAGTATCAAGAAAATTCTATTTCAGCACCATCGAGATTAAATTTTGTCATTTTTGGTTTCGCACTTCAAGACCAAATTACAAATTCGCAATCTTTTCGCATTTGCAAGAAAAAATGACAGATCGCAATCATGAATTCCGCATCTTCGAGAAAGGTTTGCCGATTCGCAATCTTTAATTGTTTTTTCTTTCGCAAATGTTTTTAGAAGTATAACGCGTTTAAGCATAATGTAGACTGTACACACTGTCACGCAAACTGAAAAGTGCATTTTTCATATCAAGAGTGTCAACGTCTGCTTATGTTATTTTTCGTGAAAAGACTCTTGTACCGGGTTGGCATAATTATAAAGTCTGAAAATTGAAAAATAATTATTGTTAAGCATATGCAAAACA
>JAUBWS010056712.1:0-16507 GCA_032270445.1 Darlingtonia californica | reverse complement strand
CAATAAAAATAATTAAGCAAACAATATTATTTAAGAAGTCAGACTGACGCCAGCATTCTTAAAAGCAATGGAACACTTTATCTTATACCCGTATAATTCCTTTGATAAAGGAAACCAATTATTTTGATTTTTTTTAAGGTCGTACATAAGAATGAGTAACAAAATACATCTTTCTCAAGATTAATTTTAGCATGTTTCAACTCATTTCCAATCAAATGAAGTTGCGGCAATTGACTAGTAAACAAAAGGATTAGTCTCAAAACGAGGCTGGATATATTGAATAATACTCTCGGAAAATCTCGGTATTTGACCTATTTCTATTCACGAGGTATATGTACCAGGAATGGATCTCCGTTCTAGCTGGTTGCAATATTGGATCATTCGGGTGAGATTTGAGGTTACAAAAGCGCGCAGCAGAAATACATTTGTGGAACAGAAAACGTTTCCCCATTACGTTACAACAAGCCTAAACCAACCACAATCTAAAGCATGCAACACATGGCGTGTTTTGCATCGAAATTTCAAGACACCTTTAAAAAATTGAAGTTTTAATCTATAGTCCGCTAAAAAATTCGTTTCAGGGAGCGATTGTTTATTATTGGTGAAACCGCTGAAAAAATTTGCTTCATTCATCGCTCTTCGGTTACCAGTTTTAAGGTTTTCATTTATATCACAGCAATAGCAAGAATAGACGTATCCCGAGAAGGAAAACGAAAGTTTTTTTTCTATTTTTGGCCTCGTTTCTATTCCGTCCAAATAGTCATCAACATCGATCCATTCGTTGTTAAAAATGACAACCGACAACTAAATCCGCTGAATTACGCCATGAATAATTGCGGATTTTGGGTTGAAAACTTTGACTTTCAGTCATAAATAATTACGAAATAGGATACATCTATTTGAAAACGAGGCATGGTTATATAAAAATAGCATCGTATTTGAACCTCGTAGTTGATATTTGTCAAAGAGAGAAAGAAAAACATTAAGACGCTTTAGCGTAGGCGTTAGTCAAGTTTATCTGTGTGTAAATCTGTTAAGTGTGGATAGTGTGTGGATATGCTGACTATGTAAGATATTTCTTTTGACAGTTTTAAACCGTTTTTATCTTTTCTTTTAGAGAGGAAGATGATATGATTAATATCGAAATATATTCTCAAGAGTTTTAATAGATCATTGTTGGTTCTTACGATTAAATCTGTTAAGCTTCTTTTTCCGTCTTCTTAATATCTTTAAATATACTTGCATGTCATTGCGCAACATTACAAAATGCAAGGAGCATTTTGTTTAGTTCTTTCTTACTGCAAATTAGTTTGCATAAGGTCGCTGTGGAGAGTGCGAGAAGGCTAGTTTCCTAGCTAAATTTGACCTCAGTTTATTAAAAAAAACTTTCTTCTATGCAACAATAATCTTTCTTAAAGTCACATATTTGGACACAGAGCTATTTTAATTATGCTAAGAATCGGTGAGGAGCGTACCCCCTCCCCCCGTATGTAAATAATCTTAAGCTTTAACAGATCTTTTGATCGTATGATCGATCCCGATGTTCCAATTCCACCTAAAGGCCGCTTTCCACTTACTGTAATTTTGTTCGACGACCAAAGCGCCCGTGTGACTGTGCGCTTCTGTTCGTTTTGTGAGTTTCGGGAGTAGAAAATTTTCAACTCCCTCTGACGATCAAACGAATGCACTTTTTAACAATCGCATCTGTATTTCACGCATGCGTAGAACACGGGCGCTTTGGTCGTCAAAAAGAATTCCCGTAAGTGGAAAGCGGCCTTAAATGAGGTCCAAACGAATTATATTGAAACATTTATTAAAACGTTTGACTTAATGGGTTAAAACCGAATCAAATCATATCTTGAGTGCTCTGCACAGAAACCAACCCAAGAATCATATATCTCGTATTCATTTTGATAACACACTGACATACAATACTCCCGCGCGAGACTTACCTGTAAGACTAATGATTTCTTCTGAGAAACATATTTCAGTCTTTCTTGCAATACCGGATTGTCCAAAGGTTTTCCGTTGTAGTAGGGCCAATGCCCGGACAGAAAATAGGATAGAATAATTGCGGATGGTCCATTTCCTAAAGGGAAAAATGAAAGTTGTTAAAAACCCTGCACAACGCAAAAGTCAACCGAATCGGTCGAGTAACAGTCTTCACTAAGTCAGTCCAGCGAGACATTAGGATGACTGATTTTCGAATTTTGGGATCGAACTAGCGACCTCTACTATCTACCATAGTACACCTGACTATACTACTACGCCACCGCTCTTTACAAAATGGGTTGTTAGAAAGAACCAGCAAGAGGGTTGATTGACTTTGCGAAAAACTCTTTGTTTTCATACAAGCGGGATAATGGAGATACAGTAGCTTCTCGATATGTGGGACTCTGGATAAGTCAATACAAATCGCTTTTATAACATTCGCTAAGTGGGACTGTTAGTTTCGGTCCCTTCAGAGCATATTTCAAACAAAACACTTCGGATAACTGGGACCACACTTGCTGGGAAATTCGTTAAGTGGGACATTTTCTATTCATTCTCTGTATATTTTTGCTTGGTCCTTTCAATATGTCACTTATCGAGAGTATACTGTATGATAAATCAATGCTTATCTGCAGATAAGAGTAATTCTTGAGTCGCTACCAAACCTTCCTTGTGAAACACTAGCCTGTACCAGACTCTACAAGCGGTAGAACACGATAGTAGACTTACCGTCGGAAAACTTTATTTGTGCGGTCTGGTACAGGCTAGTGAAACACCTACGGAGGTTTATTGAACATTACCTTCGCTTATTGCCAATATTTGTAGGTTCCCGGGTTTATTAAAATAGCAAATACAGGCGGGTAGAATGTGCCCACCAAATATCTGTTTCTCAAAATATTAGACGAGGGATTTTCTCGTTTTTAAACTTGGTTTAAAACTTACGGCGGGCAATTGCACGTTAAAAGCGACTTTAGAGGGGAAGAATTAACCTTCCTCAGATCTTTTAGACGGGCGTGGAGGCGTCGCGCAGGCACAACCGCCCCAATATATGAATAAGCCTGAATTCTACATACCGATTATAACGACATCATAATCTTTTCGACTGGTTGCTTTCTGATCATTAGATAGCCTCTTTTCCAATCTCATTCTTACCTCGCTTTGATGTTTAGATTATTCTTACCTAGAAAGAACAAATAATGTATGAGTGGTGCAACTCACAGTTCACCTTATTCTGAGACTTTATACAATGATTGCAGCAAGCGGGTGAGGCGCGTCGCTAAATTAACAATCCGTACAAGATTTCTATATACATAAAGATAGACTATTTTAAAGGAACTCTAAGTTAAGGATAAGGGGAGTTGCTATTTCTCCTCCCAAGCAAACTCACGCTTCCGCTTGACAGATCTATTTCCACCCACACGTTTACGGCGTTTTTAAACGGACTTTACGATATTTAGACTGTACTAAAGTCCAGTTAGAAGCGGTGAATGAGCGGGCCGAAATACTTTGTCGCGCGGGAACGGGAAGCTACAGTATCAAAAATAGCAAATAGTTTATCTTCGCTAGTACTAAAACCTGTAAAAATGACTGAATCTATCAAAACAAAACCTCGTTGACTCTTTCACTGCGAATGTGGTCGTTAACGACCTTCTGGGAATACGTTCAAAGTGAACTAGCTTTGGGGGAGCGCGCTGGATTCAGCTTTCTCTATCGAAAGTCATCATACCTAAATGGGATAAAGTGGTGATAGTATATGGTTCGTGCTCTTTAGTACTTAAGCCTCTCGACATAATTTGAATGATCAAGACAAAACTGCCTCAATACTTCACTCTTCCAAACACTTTACATAGACTTTATAGGAAAACTTACTCAATTAATGTCATGAACAAAATCACGAGTAAACTTGAAAATCTTTCCTCGAGTTTGCACTTGCAATGAGCAGAAAATTTCGATAAGTGAGCTCTTCAAAGTAAATAGTCTTGAGAGAAGAGGGTTTGTTTATATATGCACAGAATGCATCGTCATCATGTTAGATATGACATCAGCAAATACCCATTCTCCTTTAATATTTGAACAAAACGTCTTACCGGTAGAAACCGCAAACAAAAACAAAAACAATACTTAGAATTGCAAATAGACTCAAGAACGTGGAAAAAATATTGTTGGCATAAAATCCAAAGTCATTGACGTATAAATCTGGTACAGGTTTATTTTTGTGTTGATCTTCCAAAATCTTGTCTCAAAACATTAGGAACGCAAACTTTTTCACCTCATTATCTCAGTTTTACACAGAAACACATTATGCCAACGCATTTTGTGCCCTGAGTTCTATCCTTGCGATTTGAATACCGCCATCTCTTAGAAATCCAACTCTTCCTAAAGGATTTTAAAAAAGTCACTCCTCCGAAGGATTTCAAAAGTTAGTCCCTCCTCCGGAGAGTTTCAAAAAGCCCAAAGGATCTCAAGGGATTTTAAATAGTTGGTTCCTCCCCAATCATACAATAAAGTTCTCTGAAAATTTTCCAAATATCATTATCCGTGAAAAAGTAGGAGGACACTTAGACTTTTTTACATACTCTACTACGGGAAAAAGAAAAGTTCGTCCCGTGAATACAGACTAGAGGACACAGTCACATTATCTAAACGTCAAAAACTAAGACAAAAACACTGTTTAAAGATGTCAAAACCTATCACATCTTCAGCATCAGAACAACACCCATGCAACATCCATGCCATTCAAAAACTTGGAATAAACATCGAAACTTGTGTCCGCGTGAATGTTATTTCCATATGCGTTTGTACAAATAAAGGATTACAGAAAATGGCACGCACAATTCTCGCTATCTAGCTTATCCGAGTTTGTTTATTTTACACAGAGACCTAGGTTCAAACTGAAGGAAGCTTTATCGATCTGCAATGGGAACATCGAGGCAAACAGACTCACTTTCCAGTGCGATCCGAGCCTGGACAGATGCAAAGTATTTACCAAATATTCCGAAACTCTTGGCAAAAACTTGGCATAAGTGCACCTGTGAATATAAATTCTTCACCTTGCAACTTAAAGTTGATAAAAACAACAAATCAAAGCAAACCAAAGCCCACTTTATTGTTCCGAAATGATGAAAACAGCCAATCAGATTGCTATAGTAGGAGGTTCAGATCGAGTATGCCGACTTCACATACTGCGTGCTCCCCAGACTTCCTTTCGTTATTATTTTTAACAACGAATAGTGAAGGATGAGCTCCCGGCTAGTGCGATTCTGACCAGCAGTAATTTCAAAATGAACGTTAAGTTACATATTTATATTCTTTGGATTGTCAATATCTGATTAAATTTCATAAGTTAAATAACTTTAATAAGATTTGGATGAATTTGATATACAACAATTACAATAAGCTGTATTTAGCATTTAAACGTTAATCGCTTTTTTGGTTTTTCAAGAAGTTGTCAAAAATTTCCTTAGTGTCATCATCTAGTTTTACACAAATAAGTGTCAGCACTGATTTTACAATACAGCTTTCTTGACGTTAACACTTAAAGTTCCTGGCCTATACAAGATCTTCCGAAATAAGTAATTTCTACGTACGGCAGGGAAATTTTTTACTGTCACTCTACGGGGTCTGTTATCAACTAAAAGAGCCCAACGTCAATTTAACTTTGTCCTGGACCCATGGGTAAAGATCATACACCTTCAATTGGTCCTAGTACTTCAAAAGAATAATTTGAGACTTTAAGCGTAGCTGACAAAAACGATATAGTTTCCAACCACGTAATGAATTGTTTCAGAACAAATATCTTGATAAAAATGGATTGAAAATATGTCACTGGTTCTCAGACTATACTGCTGCAACAAAAGCTATTCAAGCTATATTAGTGTTTCACGATGTAAATCATTTTTGTTAGGTGAATACCATTAAACATTTTTGCCATACAAAAAAATAATTTCTTTCCACAATCTCAACAAAACTGTTGGAATATAAGTTAAAATTCACGTTTTATATGGAAAAGGTTGAAGACTATCCGTCTTCTTTAAGAAAAGACACCCTCCCTTCTCGTCATTAGAAATGGATTTTGAGATTTCTTAATTCATCATTTCGATTTTACTGCGTAAGCCTGGTGTGGACGACGTCAATAACAGACGGGATTATACAGTTCTATTCGCCTCAATCCATAAAATAATTATATACATCCCATCTGTTGAATGATAAAAGAACCTTTTAATCATCCAGTCTCAGTGCCCCACTGGGAAATAATTACTTGGGTGATCCTGGAAAATCAAAAATCTTACTGGGCTTTTACAACAATCGCTTATAAGCGATTTCATAAATAGAAGACTTTGGATAGTTTGGATATCTCAATATTTTCTATAGCTTAAACTCAGAACTCTCTCCTTTGAACGTTAGCCGAAAAGAGTAAAAGAGTAGAGATAGGGTCGGAAAGGCTGATCTAGGCTTCACCGAGGTATACAATAAAAGAAAAAGTCGAAACAAACAAGTCATGTTAAAAATGCTGAAAACATTGATCAAAAACCCAACTATCTCCCCAAAATCAGAAAGAAGACCATTGCTCTAATCTCTACTTTCAACAGGGCTGGTATTAAAAACAAGGTTGAAATTCTCTGACTTTGTTCCATGTTTTCCCTGGCCAATTTCAAATCCTCTGTCTTTTTCAGGTTTTCCAGGATTTCAAGGTCTGCACAAACCCTGTTTAAACATCAGTTAAAAAACGTAAGGAAGGGTCGGGCGGGTGCTATGAAGCGAAACAAAAAACTCCTATTGAACAAGAAAAGGGAGATCACTGCTCCACACAAAACGTCGTGTCAACGTGTCAAGGCGTGAGAGAGACGTTAATACATGATTTGTGTCGGATGGAAAGATATGCTATATACAAAACATAACAGTTATGACAATGCAATAATCACTAGAAAGACACGTAATTCAGCTGAAAACCAACCGCAAACTATCACTGAATCACGCGATGCATCTATAAACAATTTGGTCACGTAAAAAGACAATACATCAATACATCAAAGTTTCCATGAAGCAATACGTCAAATTTTTCATCTTTTGAGACGTCAAGATTACAAGGCTAACGTCGTAACGAAAAATAGATCATAGAGCGATACGTCAAGGTAGCCATGAAACGCACCTTTTCAAACATCAGAATACAACATTTAACGTCACGACGTAAAATCATCGTCACCACAAGTATTCAAAAAAAGTAAATCTCCAGTGTCCAGAAAACAAGATGACAGATCTACAGTGGAACATTGATAAGATATTTGCCTTTTGTAACTGGACTAGAAAAATATTTGTACTGATTCCCTGCATAACATCCGTTCTTGAAGAAACTGCTATTGACATTGCAAATATTGAAGTGAAGCAAGCTGACACACGTGGACCGTTAACGGGCAAGGTCCAATTGCGAAAGACAATGAATAAAGACATATAAAGTCATCTCATCAAAGATAAGAAAACCGGTTTTTGAAACCGGTTAAACTACGCTGTTTTGTTTTATTGCAACATATGTGATGGAATCTAATATAGCCCCAAACTACAGTATGTGGAAATTACGTAATGCACTTTTTGCCGCGAGCTACTTTTGATAACAAAAACCTATTTTTATAATGGAAATCAAACAAAGCTTCTGTAAATTCTCTCTGGTGGGCATATAACTTTTTATCATAAAAGACTAATCTTTTCATGAAATCCTCTTAATGCTATCATTTATAAGTTTGTCTTGTGGTTTAAGACCTTTAGTAATTTAATTTAGCTTAAGAACAATTGAGGAAAATAGTTCTAGATGACTCGCTCTTCCAAACATTTTTACAGACTTTTCTATGGAAAAATTTGTTTGTATAATCAAGGAAAAGGGATAGAAATTCAGGGAAATAATTATAAAATTTTGGCAGACACTCTTAATGTTGTTCCAATGCCCATAGAACAGCCATAGCAACAAAATAATGTTTAAGTGCCGGTATGTTAAAATATTGAGAAAAACCCATGCGGTGGAATGTTTTCTATTTGAGAAAAACACTCCACCGCATAGGGTTTTTCCTGTAAAAACGGTCATCGGCACTTAAAGCGCTAACATTGTAGTGATGTTACGTGCCTGTCAGTGCTCATACAAAGTGTGTATAACAAAGCAGTTAGTTTGCAACATTGAAAGGAAAATTTAATTGGTATTTGCAACAATTTATACAGTAGTAATGCCGCGGGTGCTATTTCCCAGTGGGCAAAATTCGTAAAAACCCTATGCGCAATCCTGCGTGCCGTTTAAAAAAGAAACACTCCTCCACATTAGTTTTTCCGCGATTTTGCCCACTGGGTCTTCTATTCCAGGTTTCATGTATCCGTTACATAAATCAATATAATTTAAACAATTTAAAATGATTATGTTATAAAAAAATCGTGAACTCAAATGCGTAAAAAATGAGCTTAACCACATCATTGCATCATCATTAAATTCCATAGTTGACAATAGGTGACAAAAGCTGACATGTCATCCTAAGACTGGCTATTTTTACAAGTGCTAATGCCATCATTCCAAGTCTTGCAAAATGTCAAGAAATAATGGAAAAATTAAGGAAACCTCGCTAGCACTACAATAGACAAACTACAAATACACATCCTTATGTGAGATTTCAACACAGAAAAAATCAGACATCGAAGGCAACCGGCAAGAAATTGCAACGATTAAGACAATCGCTAACGAGACAGGGTTCGAAAAATTTATTGTTTAATACGAAAAATTCGTAAGTGGAAAACCGGCTATATGAAAAGTTGCGACACTTTTTTGAGCTGCACAGCAATAGCACCCCGTTGAACTGCTCTCCTTAACAGTTAGCTACTTTGTTGTCAAAAACTACGAAAACAGCTGGAAAAAAGTTTTTTTTTTACTGAACTTCGTACTTAAGTTTTATATTAAGTTTATATACTGACACTGCTCAAGATTTGCCAAGGAAATAAGAACTAAATAAAACACTCTAAAAGCTGATAAGCACTAAGAAGATCCTCTTTCTGACTTTCTAAGTCAATCTTAGGCGATTTTATTTGGTTTACAATAAGCATGTTTCCGTGAATTTTCGCTAGTCATTTCAGCTCAAAAAAAAAAAAGTTTTGGAAAAAAAGATTCATAAAAGTTTAGATGTTTACTTCGCAAGGAATCGCATTTGTGTAGGACGGCTCGAAAACGAGCCATTTTACTCTAGATTAAACGTACTTTCCAGAAAATCGGGATGCTACGGTCTGAAAGTCCATAGTTCTTGAGATATGAGCATTTAAAATTGGTACATTTAATACCGCCCTGCCTGCCACCAGACCTGAAAGTTTTAGTAAAACATTACATCTAAAACAAATAATAGAAGCTTCCCAAACAATAATCAATAACTTTTAAATTGGTATAATCCATGCGAAATTTTCATGATTTAGAAAAAATACTTGAAAATGTCTAAAACTGCCGCCGCTCCTTACCCTGTACCAGAGTCTTCTCATGGAAGATAACGTAAGTTTTCTATTTTGCCGCGGGAGAGACTGGTACTGTCTACCGCTCCTATACTAAATTTCCCTGACTTGGTTAGGAAGAAAATTCTTTCTGTGACTTTCCCTGCGTTTCCCTGACTTTTCAAAACATTCATATTTTCCAGGTTTTCTAGGTTTTTCCAGGCATGTCTGAACATAACAAACAAATTCATTTAAATTTAAACTAACTCGTGCAAAGAAAGAAATTACTTGCCAATATATAAAAATGGAAAATGAAACTCGGGGTATACGGATCCTTCTAATATACTATACGATTCTGTGATTCAAAACTTTACCTTTATCGGGAAAACAATATTGGACAGAGTGACAACAATTTCACGAGGTGGCGAAAATTTTACTTTTGACCGGAAAATAATTTTTTCCACTAGATTTGTTTATCACTTAAAGTTAGTAAAGTAGAAAAGTGTAGTATATAACGGTTTTGATTTTAAATTTGTTAAATTTCGTCACTTTTATCGCATGAAATTTTGTGCTATATTGCTTTATGCGATGTTGTATGGGTTTCTAAGCACTTTGGTGCACCATTCAACGAATTCTCAATATGCACAGTGCGCTCTCTGCCACCGTTGATCTGCAATCTCAGCACAAACGAATTAATTTACCCTCCTAATCTTAACTTTCAAGAACTTCAACAACTCCCAATATCAACGAGAAGGGTTGGCGTGATACTTGATTTTTTTAGTTTATGTTGTTGACTTGATCCTGACTTTCAAGATCTTCAACGACCCCCAATATTTACAAATAGGGTTAAAAAAAGTGAAAATATACTTGATTTACCTGTCTAAGTATACATTCCTCACTTACTACTTCAAGCAAAACTTTGTTTGGGGGCTCAAGGACTATTTTTTTATGTTAAAAAACACAAGAAAGACTTTCTATAATCAGCGTTTTACACGATCAACAAATGATTCTTAGAAACAAGAGGGAAAAACCATATGAATAGTAACTATCAGTTTTCTTTGATGATTGTCTTTGAGTTAATTAGAATGACACAAACAAATTGTGCTGGAACAACAGCTTCAAAAACAACTGATTGAAAGACAAGAAAACTTAAGGTGGGTAGGCGGTTTTGACTCAATAGATTGACGTTTTCAAAACGATGGTATGTGCGGCCCAAAACTCATGATCGGAAATAAGATTCTTACGGTGCAGGTGCTCGACAGGTGAAAAACATACCCTTACAGTGCATTTTTAGTAAATTTTTGTACCCTGAAAATGTGAAAAATACTCATTTTCTTACAGTGCATTTTGTCAACGTGAAAAGGGGCCGTACATATCCGTATGCAAAAATAAATGAATGCCCTCCCCCCAACGATAGAATAAAGTCAGGCTATTCATGCAAGACGGGGAGAAGTTATGTTAAAGAAATCAAAAATAATTGGTCTGTCAAAGTTTATGATGTAAGGTATTGTACTGCCGAACTATCGGATTTGCAAAGACGCCCAAAAGACGTTTTTCTAACATAGAGACGCCAAATTTCACATAAACGAAATGACCATTTTCCTTTAGCAAAGGATTTTAATTGCTTATCTTTGTAAACACCAAGACTTCTATAATTACGCAATTCAATTTTGTGGCAAAGGGTATTTCTATATGAACATATTTGACTAACTACATACCATTCAATTATTTTGTATTGGCTTTGCGGTATATATGGGTATTAAAAACAGTTTTCACACAATTTTCGACTAATTGATTCATGTCAAGATTTTGATAAATGCATACTATTAAATTAATTTGAATCTTCCGCTTTCCCCGATTTTCTTGTTTTTGCTTGCCTATGGTTTCGATACAGGGCTTTTCTGTGAAAAATTGCATACCTATATCTAAAGTACATTCAATGTCATAACTACAACCAAATATGAAATCATTTATTGATATTTGATACACGAGGCTTTCGGTAATAAAAATTGGAAATTGCAAACAATTTATTTTATAAGGTTCTCTATGATTCAACAGTTAAACAGTCATGGAGAACTGAATCAAAAGAACAAAAAAATGAACATAAAAAAAGTTTCATGATGGTTAACACGGGATGAACATCGAAACCCAACAATCAACTAGGTAGAACGATTAAAACCCGTCGCTACAAAACGTTATTTCAACACGTTAGTAAAACATCGTTTATACGTTGAAGCGATGGAAGTAACTGCAGATTTCTTTGACACTCACGAGCATGCTAGACGATCAGTAGTGCGTTCAACTTTTTGTAAGAACAATCTTATAAGAATAGTGAAACTAAGATTTTGCTTTGGAAGCAATAGCTTTATTTTTTTAAACAATTGGAAAAATAAGAACAGTGCCGGGCTGAGCGTGATTTTCCTGACCTTCCCGCAGACGGCAAAAATGAATTTTCCCGTATTAGGATTTACTTACGTTATATTCCGAAAGAAGACTCTATTACAGGGTATATTTTCCTAGTTCTTACAAAAAAAAGTGCACCGTAAAACATGAGTACGTGAGTGTTTTTTACGTGAGGAAATTTTTGCGAAAGAAATTTTAACTAAACTTATTTTCGCGATTCTAACCCGAAATCGCAAATTGAATTCCGCGAAGTTTCTATTTTTCCTATATACACGTGAAAAAACCTGCATTTTTAGTATAAAATATTTGCAAAAAAGTGACCGAACCACGAAAATTAATTCCGCGAAACTTGCTTCTTTTGATGTGGCCAATCGCTAAAATAAATTCCAGGAAATATTTTCTTCCTTTAAGATGTTTGTCAACCCCTGGTAATATCAACACGTTCATCGATGAGGTCACAACCTCACATCGACGTTGAATTTGTGACAGATAGGAAACTAAACCCCTGTTTCAATATTTTATTTTCGTTCAGTTTGAGCCTCAAGTGTTCTCACCCATGCTTCTTTCTCTAAATTCTAAACAAAATCAAAAATTCAAAATTTTTTTGCCATACATAGAATTCTTCTAACATAAATCTCTATTACCTTTTCTACTTTATTGATTTAGATAATGTATAATGCATAAATCAAAAAGCATTTAATATTGTATCATTTCGCGCAAAATCGAATTAAGCCTCAGCTTGTTCTTAATTTTTAGAGATGGAATCATATTTATTGTGGATAGTAACTCACTAATCACGTATCACGGCTGATTGGTTATTTTCAGAAGGGGCCACAGACAGATCTATCACATCGTCCAGACGAGTGAATAACAGTCCTCACTAAGTCAGACCAGCTAGATGTTAGTATTATGTAATTTTAGGTCAGAAAATCTCGACGTGTCAGGACGGGTATCAATCAGCGATCTGACTATACCACTTCGACACCGCTGGCTGGAGCGATCTGAGCTTCAGTGTTCTTATAAAGTTTTTTCTTACAAAAAGAGTGAATAGCAACAAAGACAAACCTAATCTATCAAACTGTTCATGTCACCACAAAGAAAATATCATACGATATTTCCGAAATACGACCCCAAACTTAGGAGGCCGTTATAGAGTATGCCCTTAACCTATATTAGTCTATAATATCAGCTATCAAAAGGGTCATTTGAAATGAAATCTCTCACTAACTGCTATATCTATGGGTTTATTCAAAAGGAATTCTATATTAGTCAGCAGAAATTCAACACACCTCAGAATCCATATCACGTTTCTGTCGCGTGGTTTCACGTGAAAAAATCATGCTGGTAAAGCTCAATTTTTCCTTCATTTATGAGTAAAGCGGATCTCTTGAGAGAAAAGTTATGTGATAAAACAGTCTACAATACTTAGCTGCAATTACCAACAATAAAGTAATACTAAGAGTTCAAAGCCGCGAATCAAACTTGAAGCATTAGTTTGTATGACTACCTATTGACATGAGATATCTCTTGCGGTTTGTGGCTTCTACGTTCTTTAGTACAAAAGTTTATGGAGTAATCGAGGTAAATATTTTCTAAGTGGCTTGTTCCAAACATTTTTAACAAACTCTTTTAACAATAACTAAGAAATCCTCTAAAGTTTTACGGTACGCATGCGCGCTAGAACAAAAAAAAACAACGGTGATCAAGCGTAATTTCATAAAACAAACCGCTTTACATTAAAAGTGGATTTAGTTTGAATTTTATGATGGCATAATTTTAAGCCTGCCGCAAACCGGCCAACATTGTTGGTCAACATTTTGACCTTTTATATACTTCCTTAATACTAATGCCTCAGCAGCACAAGGGATCGAACCTAGGATCCTTCCACTTGCATCAGAAATCCTTAATGCCTCAGCAGCACAAGGGATCGAACCTAGGATCCTTCCACTTGCAACAGAAATTCTTAATACTTATGCCTCAGCAGCACAAGGGATCGAACCTTGGATCCTTCCACTTGCATCAGAAATCCTTAATACTAATGCCTCAGCAGCACAAGGGATCGAACCTAGGATCCTTCCACTTGCAACATAAATCCTTAATACTAATGCCTCAGCAGCACAAGGGATCGAACCTAGGATCCTTCCACTTGCAACAGAAATCCTTAATACTAATGCCTCAGGAGACCACAAGTTTGAACCATAATAAATAAGCCTGTCATATATAGAGAAGAGAGCGACGTACCTTGTTTCAAAGCTGCTCAGCAAATGTTCCGATAGTTCACTTTGTTAAGGTTCTTATAGAAAAAATAACGGAAAATCGATATACGGACTGAGCTCTAAAGCTTAGTTTCCACGGCATTGTAACATCAGCGCCAAAATGCTCCCAAGTTTTCAAATTTGATTGGATAAATAACTTCAACTGATTTAATTACACTAGTATTGTGTTTATAGTTTAAGAAATTTGATTGGCTAAAAAAGCTCGCTGCAAAAAGTAGTTGACGTGAAAATACAGCCATAATGGGAAGTAAGCTTAAGAATAAAACAGGAAATTGCTCTGTTCGAAGTAATTAAGAGCTAAACACACCTATAATGTAATGAAACATTGACAATTGATATTAACCTTAAAAAACACTATGATGTCATTCACAGGCCAAAGGACAGTAAATTGAATTTAATTATCTAATGAAAAAATACAAAATTCATAGAAACTCTCTATTTACGTCAATTATTTTTTTAAAATATTATCGAAAAACTTCAGATTACGCTCTTTGTTTTTCTAAGAGTAAACAAGCTGAGATAAAGCTGAGGCTCAATTCGTTGATTTGCGATAACAACAAAGTGAAATATTTGCCTAATAAAGTGTATCTTCTAATATTACATGCTGTATGATTTATAATTTACATAATTTAAGCATCTAGTGCACCAATTGCCTGGAATCTGTATTTTAAACAAGGTCGGTGGTAGAGCTATATCGCTCAAAAAAGAAAGGGCCATACCGTTTTTTGATAGAAATACTAAATTTTTGAAAAAATATTTGGTTGTTTCAACGGTAAAATAGACAATCGACAGCGTTAATGATGGCAATGTTCAACGGTAAATATTCTGGCAAGTCTGGGGAGCTGTAGGCCAGAATATTCATAGTTGGCTTGTTTAGAATTTAAAACTAGAAACTAGATAAGAACATAGCTTATTGAGGAGTAGAAAAGAGCATTTTGTTCTCAAAAAGAGATGAGGAGGAGGGTCGAACTACTTACCCAAATACCCAACATCCCTTCTAGTGTGGCAGCAGTGTACGAAAATGAGGGAGAGCTGAATTCGGGAATCGTCTATCATTTATATACCGTTCATTGTGACTATGGTTATTTCTAGAACATTATCGAAAGCATCAAAAAAAACATCTGTGAAGGAGTGTATTTCTATTGAAATGGAACAAAGAAATAAACCAAAGAAATAATCTCCTACATAGGCGTTATTTCATGATTTTGCTGACTGGGATGTGTTTTACATTACATAACAAAACCTAAATTAAATAAATTACGTTTCCAGGGCATCATAACATAAGCTTTAGTTTAAAAGCATAGATATGGTAATATATGGTTAGTTTGTGGCTCGAAAGGAGTCTTAAAAGTTCTGTTTCCGTAGAATTTCCCTGTTCTCAGCACATCTTGGTGCCTTGTCACAAGGTCTGTCCAGAACATGTTCAACGGACAGCTGTTGAGTTCCATTGAGAACAACTGAGACTATATAGAGATAAACTTTAATGTGACTAGAAAGTTGTTCATTAAAAAATGTTTACGAGGGTTGAAATATAAAATCCCGCATGGTATTGATTGAGATTTTCGTCATTGCAGAAAAAAACTGGATTCCAAAAAGTGTTGAACTCAAACATAAGGGCTAAAGTACGGCAAATAACAAAGTTTCAAAAGAACATAAAGCATGAATGTTGAATTTCTTGAGAAATAACAAAAAGCTATATCCTCGATCTCCGCGGTTCATTTTCTTTCGGGAAAAGAGCATTCATCTGTCAAGGATCACACAACCGAAAATGTCAAAACATTAACCGTTTCGCAATGAAATGGTAGTCAATCAAATTATACATACAGTTTATATGCGTTTGAAGACCATTAAAGTTTTCCGTTGTCTCTTAAATTTGGTTGGTTGAAGAATCGAGACAAATATCTCTAGATGACTCGTTCTTTCAAACATTTTTTACATAAATTACTACGGAAAACTTAATGGTCCTCAAGTACAAGATAAACACACTCTGAGGTTATCCATTATCAATAGAAACCTACATGAATGTTTTTTTTTTACAATGAATCTTTAGATTCTTACCAACCCTTTGGCTTTCTTTCAAACATAGGCGTTTACATGAGAATTTCACTTCACCCGAAGTGAAACTTTTTTACTAGGTCATAGTAAGTGTGTTCACGTCTGTCCTCGTGACCGCAGTGAAACTCACGTCGGAAGTTTGAAGTTATGACCTTGTTAAGGGGTGAAGTAAAATTCTCACGTAAACGCAGCCCATATCTTTAAATTTGCAGCGGTTGAACAAATGAGTCTATGTAGAAAAAGCCATTTTATTATTTAGTAAGTAGATTTTCAAACTAGCACTGATGATGAGAATTTTCTCGAAAAGCTTCTGCTAATAATAAATAGTTTTTATAAAT
>JAUBWS010056701.1:0-16512 GCA_032270445.1 Darlingtonia californica | reverse complement strand
CACTTGAATTTCAATGTTTTTCAAATTTAGTGTTATCCACTGGGTGCATATGAATTTTTTCTGCAATGGCCCAATGTTTAAGCCAATGCGCCAAAGTTAATTGAACATCACAAAGAATATTTTCGGTGTGTACACACCATTTCCAGATTGGTTGATAACTGATCATCATTAACTTTTTGTTGTGCTTATGAGCACAACATGTTCAGTTTAGCATTTATTACATATATAGTTTCATAGACAAACTATGGTGTGTACACATGATTAGTGCATGGATTTGGATATATCTGATTTTTTTTTTTGGGGGGGGGGGAGGGGTGTTCAAAGTTTTGTGAGTTCGCTGTATTAAATAGATAGATGAATGAAAACATGATTTTTTCCATTAAAAAACAACGATGTTCAAATTACTGTTGATTGTGTTGTATGTCAGGCTTGTTGTTGTGTTGTTGTTGAGTGTTGTTGTTGCAATGAAATCAGGTGGTGTAAGATGAATGTTAAAAACCGAAAATAGACATTTGTATTTGATATTCCACCAGATATTCTAGAAGTAAAAAACATAAATCAAGATATTGTACTTAAATAAAATGTCTATTTTCGGTTTAACATTCATTTTATACTATTTGAAACTAAGAGCTGGTAACTGTTTTTGGAACTGGAAGTCAGCAGGTGGGTGACGTGATTTTGACATGCCGATGATACAGCAGTGTTGTTCGAATCGCGTGAGAGCCTTCAAGAATCGACACATCTTCTCATTAAACACTTCTCGAAATTTGGAATGGAAGTTCATACAGGTGACCTAAACCAACCGGAAAAGCCACCAAAGACCGAAGTGCTTTTCGTCACAGCCCCCTTATCCTCTTACACTGATCCAGCTAACTTCGATGGTCGTAATCTATGCAACATAGAACTCGGAGAGGAGCGATACCTGCCAGTCGTGAAAGAGTTCCGTTACCTCGGCACCTTATTTACTCGAGATTGTAGAGACGATAGTGGTGTAATCTCAAGGATAATCAAAGCGAGTAACGCGTTTGGATCACTGCGTAAATGTGTTTTTGCCAATAAGAACATTTCTGATTCTGCCAAAAGAACTGTATATATACGAAGGGCTTATACTATCGATTCTTCTCTACAGCTCCGAAGCTTGGTGTCTTACCGAAAATCTATTTCGTCTCCTGAGTATGTTTCATAATCGTTGTGTTTGTTCAATGTGCCATGTAACCATGAAAGATGTTTTGAGCAACGGCTTAGTACCGAAAGTCTGCTGAATCGCCTTAAACTTAAATCTATAAAGGCGTACATCACGAAAAGACAACTAAGATGGGCTGGACATGTCTCACGTATGAAATTTGATAGGCTACCTAGAAAAGTATTGTCTTACTGGGTACGTAGCAAACGTCCTATTGCTATTGGAGCACCAGAGTTTACTTACGGGCGTGGGCTATACAAAAGCTTGTATAGGTGAAACCTCCAGACACCTATCAACAAGAGTTTCTGAACACCTCCATAAAGACAAAAACTCGTATGTTTATAAACATCTTTTGTCCTCACAAACTTGCCGTGATGCTTGTAACACGGATTCTTTTGTTGTTTTAGATACTGCGTCAACGAAATACCAACTTCGTATAAAGGAAGGTTTGTATATCCGTTGGGAGAAACCCACACTAAACAAACAGCTAAAATGCTTGTCCATTTCTTTGTTATGTTAATTACCTATATACTTGTAATGACACTTTTACACCTCTAGTCATTTTTATTCTTTTGAGAATTAACTATATAGAATTTTCATATCACGATTACATTATACATATTACTATAGCAACGCATTTGTATATAGGACTATGTAAAGTTGCACGTCAAATTTATCTTGATAATGGTCTAGTAATGTAGACAGAAACATGTCGATAAAAATAATTATCTTATTTCTTAAGATCATAACATTATTTGTGCTGCAAAGAAAATATTGGAAAAGCTTGAAGGAAGTCAACTTAAACAAAGAAAACTGGTATGAACTTGCTGCCGACCGGGCTAACTGGCGCAATGTGATTGGTGCAATATAGTCTCTGTTCTTTTTTATTAATATATATATTTTTTTCTGTCTTTATTAACTAAAAGCGTTAAGATTTTCCTAGGTATTTATTTATTTATCTAGGCCAACTCCCCAGTGGGGATGGTATACTTCTTCTTCTTCTTCTTCTTCAGAAATCACAACAGACTACAGACAACAGCTGTATAATACAACCTACCATATTTTCTTCTTTAGTTTAAATAAAAAGTGTTTGATTCAGATTTCCAATATATATAAACAAAAAAAAACACCATAATTCACATTCAAATTAGAAAACATAGTATATCAGTACAAAAGGATCATAAAGAACAACACTAGCAGATAAAAAAAACCACATCGTCTTCCACGGATTCCCTTCAATCCTTTCTTCATTCAATCTCAGTCCATTTATTACATATGCAGCAACGGATGCAATCTTTGATTGCACTTTGACCGATCGTGTTGACAAATTCATTTATTGGCTTATCGATTTGTGTGCAGCATATTTATTTATTTTATTTATTTATTCTTTGTTTAACGTTGGGTGATGGTATAGTACAAGACTAATTTAATCCAACAATAAAATGACAATAAAAAACACATTTAAAAGTGTACAAAATCAAATGCGTACTAATTGCATCTGCAATATATTCTGCAGGAACTTAGAGCAGAATTAAACTTTGCCAAGCATGTTTTACTTTTACCGATTTTCGTAAATGATTCCAGGCGAGCGACGCGCCAACGCGCTACCCTGTACCAGAGTCTTCTCACGGTCTATTTTGCCGCGGGGGACGGGTACAGTCTAGCGACGCGCGTAAATCAAACGAATTTAGAGCACGAGCAGTTTTAGCAGTAGGAATTAAAAGAGAGTGGCCTTGCCTCAAGTTGCATATAGCTTATCTTGCGTTTGTTTGAATAATCGAGACAAATATTACTCTAGATGACTTGTTCTTTCAAACATTTTTCACAGACTTAACTACGGAAAACTTTAATGGTCCTCAAACACATGATAAACACACTCGCAAAAGAGAGGGGAAGAAGGGCTGCTGAAAGTTGATTGGCTCCTACCAAGGACATCCTTGCTCCTACTAATTTTCAGAATGGGTGCACAACATCATACGTTGTAGATTTAAGGTTGCTTAGCCCCTGCGGGAAAGAAACTGCGGAAGCTGGCTTCTGGGATAATGTCTGCATGTTTTTAAGTAATTTTGGACATGTCCTAGTAAATACAACCATCAACCTCGTCCCTCCATTGGGCTTCCTTTTGCTTTGACGCGTCATCAGCATAGCAAAAATCAAAAAGGAAGCCCAAGGGAGGGACGAGGTTGCACAACCATTGAACAAAATGTTTACAAATCTGTTTCTAGATGAAAAATTTAACCAGGCAATAAAATGAAAAAAGAGACAATAGGTTTGCCATAAAATAGGCCAAAATATTGCTCACCATAGACGTCCTTTCCTACTATCCCCCCACCCTCTTTATATGAACTTTTTAAAAACTTGTACAATAAAATATGGCTGATGAATCAAACTAAATACTAAGTTCAAGAAGCACATCTTCTCGATGCAACATTACGTCCTTATAACAAAGGTAAATAAACCGTTCCATTTTTTCCTTTCTATAATGTAATCACTCATATAAAATTATCTTTATTAGAAGAAATTATCAAACTTCCAATCAAATAACGAAAGTTGATTTGAATCAGTTAACATCTATTACTCACATCAATCCAGTGATTAGCTTTTCAATTAAAGAAAGACTCCTTTTGTGAAAAATTGTCTTATTAGTGAGGTTAACGAAACATATTTGCCTAAAATTCCAGATTTGTTTCATGTCATCTTCACAGTATAAAAGTAGGTATAAAACTATCGTCAATAAATAGTATTGAAAATTTGCAAAAAAATTATCAAAATCATAATTAGAAATTTTTTATTCAACATTTAAAAAAAAAATCATAATTGTAAAAACTTTAAAATATTCCACTGTACTGTATTCCATATATTGAAGAAATTAGTCCATATACGGTAATACAAGGGACCGTTTTCGGTAGAATTTCACGCTGTGTATCCTACCTGAGCAGTGACGCAGAATAAAGTGCAACATTACAGACACTTCAGTATATCATTAAGACTATAATTTAAAACTTTATAACTCAGCTTAAGATTTTACAAATATCATGATTTAACTTAATTTAAAGGAGCTTGCCAATGTCCAAAAATTCAGGTTAAATTTTGGGAACCATTAAAAGATCTCTAAAAACCTTGGACCTTTCTTAAATAAATTTGGTTAGAAGTAATAAATACACTATAATACTAATGTAATATATCACCTATTCGAAGTAGCATTTATTGCACTGTTGTCACTAACATGATCTTGGTTTTCACACGTATCTTTTAATCCGATTTCATGTTGTTTTAAATGTTCTGAAGTATTTTCATCAAAAGTTTCATTTTCAATTTCAATTTCTTCTTTTTTAGGGTAGCCCTCTGACCACCATTGTTTTTCACCCGAACACATAATGGTGTACAAAGCTACAGCAACTACGTAAATGATAAATGTGATCCAAAACACAGTTCTCCATTCAGATGCTTTCTATAATAAAATACAAGTATTTTTAATTGCTCTCTACCATAAATAAAATAAAAGTAAATTTACGCATTTGAAGGGCACCTTTGGCAACTTAAAAATTGATAGGAAGGATAAAAATATTGATAGCAATTGATTATTGGCACGAAAACTTGAAATTGATAGTCCAAAGGGGAACCTTATGGTCCAAAACTTAAAAGGTGCATGAAAATGCAATAGATATTTATAACATTGGTAGTAGTTAAAAAAGTACTATTGGTCTTATTTTGATAATCGGTCACCGATTCATAGGGTTAAAAAGGTCCAAAAAGATTCGACTTTTCTGTAATACTTTTGCTGATATTAGCACTCTAGCGTATCAAATTTTTCACCCATCGCGATCTACATCAGAAGGACTTGGAATTAGCATTAGAAAAGTATGGGGTAAAAAATCAATAGGAAAAGGTAAACAAGTGTTGACATTTGGATAAGATAGGAAGAAAAAATGTCTTTTGTCAATAACTCAAAAGCTACAGCTTCAACCACATCAATGTTATACCTCTTGTGCAAAAAGTTTTTACCTTGTTTCTAGCAATATGCCCGGTTACTAATGGACTTAGAAAACCGGGTATGCTTGCAAATGAGTTGGACACACCCATCAAGATACCAGCATATCTTGGTGCAATATCTAAATGGTTGACTGCATATCCGACAGCATTTAAACCACTGAATCCGACGCCGAGAATTAGGAAGGCAATTGCTTCACTGACTTTGACATAGTACCCAGTCATCAAAATGAAAAACCCAGCCAACAAGCATCCTAAGCATAAAGAAATTGTGAAAAAATGAGAAGACAAATTCACTCGCATTTTTCTAACATGAAAGAAAGCGAATGCAGCGCAGTCTTAAAGGAAAGTGGACGAGTCAAATTAATGATCTCCTTCCACTAAAATAAAAGAATAAAATATCATTCGCTCCACTAACAAATATTTTTTGACAATAGAACCGTGTCACTATCAAACATTTTTAAAGCGAGGTCTTTTCATTATTAGCTTAGTCCCACACTATAAAGTTATCAAATTGAACTTTTCTTTAATTGAAAAATTTCATTGATACCAAGTATCGACAATAAAAATCGGAAATACATCAAACTTGTGTTTTTTCAAGGCTCCTCAAATTAGCGTGACTTTTTTAGATCATGGGATCCTCTAGATCTTAAATTCGTATCAAATCCAAGAATTTTTAAAAAGCATAACATAACAATCTGGTAATGCTTGAGAAATCTAATCTTAGAAACAGCTGTTTCAACTTGGAACACATGAAACGTAAGAGTCACAGTTGCCATAAAGATGTCTCTTAAAAAGACATTAATGTAAAATTAATCCTTAGACTTCGCTGTGTTTTCTATCGAAAAGTGGAAAATTTCAACGAATTTTTCAACACTTTGCAAACTTTCAACTTGAATTTCTGAACGGTGAATTGAGATAAACTACTTGAGTTTGCTACCAAAAGAAGGTTCTGTTAAAGCTATTAAAAAATGTTGTTCAGTTATTTGGAAAATTCTCAATCGTTCAGAAGTTATGGAATTGTGAAGACATAGTGGTATTTTTGGACGCACGTATGCGTCTTTCGGAGCCTAAGGGTTATACCAAACGTACTTACCAACTGCGTAAAATAGGGCACGAACACCTCGTATGGTTAAGTATTCATAACGAACTAAGAAATCAGCAGATAAACCACCTAATGGTCCAAGAAATGCTTTGAAGAGATATGGAAGAGCAGCTACTAACCCCATCTATACAAATAGAAAGAAATTATGATGATGATTCACAGGTATGTATTGATCGTTAAGTTTTCGGCAATAGCGGATCTTAAAGCTTGGGTCTCATGAATTTTTGAAAAATTAGGGGGTTCCTTAAGTGACCATTGATGTCGCTATAAGCCTCTCCCACGGGACCACGGGACTAAGGGACGTAAAAATGTTTTTCGGGTAAAAACCGTGAAAGTCAAAACTACAATATAACTAAATCCACACAAAAAATGATTCCCTTAATAGAGAACTACAGTTTTTTAATGTTTGAGAAAGGCTCTTTCTCTAGTGAATTCGGTTGACGCTCAATCCTCTGGGCTTAGAGACAATGAATAAGGATTGGTTGTCCAATGTTTATCACTCTTTATGGGGAAAACGGTTTTTCAGTCAGATAATAATAAACGTTTCTCAGTGAAGTTTATCTTGGAAAGTATCTAAATAAGTCTATTGAAATCAAACGCACATCAAAGTCAATTATTAGTTGCAATTGAATGCGCATTATCAAGGTTGATTTTTCCAAAAAAGTTTTCCAGAGTGGACGCAATTTTTTAAGTAACCTGGCTCTGTTTTTTTCATTCTTTTTTATTTCCTTTCGCTTCTTTTCTAGCGCAATAATGTTAGGCTTTCTTAAGGTCGCGCTATCAAAGAATAAAAAATGATCGTCCGATCCGCAGGCACAAACAAGAACAAAAACTACGCGAAGAGCTGCATACTCCATTTAAAGGTCAGAATAATCGAGGAAGTCATTGAGGCTGTTCTTTTTAGCCTTTACTAGACCTTCTGAAAGAAGTACTTTTAGTACAGTACTCGAGGGAGATTTTTCTCGTCCCGCTACGGGGACTGGTACAGGCTGGTTTTTTGTGGCAAGACGACTTTTCCGTGCTTCTCTGTTCTCTAAACCGATGCTTTCCTCTTTTTGTCCCTTTCGAATTAACCTTTCTGGTGCGAAGATGAAAATCAACCTCGTATTCCGCAATGTCAACCCCAATATCAATTTTACTGAAACTGTGCTTGTGGTTCAGGTTTTAGACACGGTTGTAGTCCGCACGGCCCTAATTCGTACCCGAGGAAACAGAAAATTAAAAGGCATTTCCATATGAACATCAAGGGGTTATATTTAAAATTTGAAATCTAGCTAATCTAAATTATAACAATATTATCTATAATAGTCTAGTCAAATAGGTTAAAGCTGGACAAAATTAAGATAAAGATGTATTTGGTACCATTAGAAGCAAAAATATATGTACTTTAACATACAAAAATCCATCACAGTCCCACTTAGGGGAAAAGTTATGAAACCTTTTGCTAACCCCGCTATACTTCTGTTTTTATCAGCGATCTCTCCTTTGGGAAGTAAACCTTTGAATTTTAAATCTGAAGACTAAACGTAATCCAGTATATAGATCATGGAAAATACATAGGAAAGAACAGATTCATTTGTGAAAATTGGAGCATTTTATGCTAAAGTATGAGCATCTAATGGGCAAAACATGGCATTTTTCGCCGAAGTCAGCGCTTTTGAATTAACTTTGTGTACCAAGAAATCCATTTCAATGTATTGACTTTATCGAGTACTATCGAAAATAGAGTATTGATTATCTGTTGCAGAGTTAACCCAGTTCAAAAATCGAAAAAGTTTTGAGTCAGCTAAATCTGCTCGACTTTAAAAAATGAAATAACCTAGCAACGACTAATTGAAACCCTACAAACCATACCATTTTCCGGTAGTACTTGGTAAAATCATTTCATTGAAATGAACTTCATGATCTACAACGTTGAATTCAAAGTGCTGACGTGAGTGAAAAAATATCATGTTTTGCCCCTTAAATGGTCATATCTCAGCATGAAATGCACCAGAATTCACAAATGACCCCATTTTTCTTGTCTAATTTTCACTTCCTATCTACTGGATTATTCAGAATTTTTAGATCTTAAACTTCAAAATATTATTTACAAAAGCGACCACTAATAAAAACAGACGTATAGAGGGGTTGATAAAAAGTTTTATAACTTTTTCACTAAGTAGGATTGTAATGGATTCCCCATATGTTACAGTACATACCTTTTCGGCTGTAATGGTATTAAATCCAGCTTTATATTAATTTTGTCTAGGTTTTATTCATCATGACTAGACTAGTCCTAAATATATTTTATTATTTTATTGTAACCGTGAAAGTTTATGGAAAAGTTCTTGAATGAAGGTATCTTTTGTGCTGTCTTTATCATTAACAGGTGTCGTACACGCTCTTTTACTTGAGAAGATATTTTCATGGCATTCACCGTTCTTTTGAAGTTTTCGTTTACGTGGACGACGGTTGGTGTTTCTCGGTGATACAAGAGGTACTTCATCACTGCTGCAGTCAAACACATCATCATCAAACTCGTTAATACTGTAGGATGAAGGGTCATCTTCACTATAATCGTCCGAAACAACAGCATATCGGCGAATTCTGGTGCGATCCATTTTTTCCGTGATCCTATTCACAAGTTTTTGGAACTTTTCCTCCTCCTCCTTGCATTCATGCTGAACATGAGTCTTCACAGGAACAAAAAATATTTCATTATCATCTTCATCTGTAGGAAGTGACTTCTTTTCAGGCAGCGTATCTTTCACCACTAGTTCGGTAGGCTTTGTGTGCCTTACATAAGTACGCATGCGCTTCTTTCTATGTTGCTTCGATTCACATTCGGAATCAGAGGAATCAGAAGTAAACAGTGAACGTTTCCAGGAACTTCTTCTCGCTCTTCTGAATAAAGTATTTCTTGGACTTGATCTTTTTTTCTCACCTCCAAAATTGTCAATAGGGAATTCAACATTGTAAAATGGTTTAAGAATGATTTTTCCTTGTGGGAATTGAATTTTTGTCTTGTTGGAGATTTCCAGTTGACAAAACATCTTTATAAGTTCATCAGTATCCTTTGCTGGGGTTTTATAATTCTCCTCTGAAATCAAGTCGTCGAACTTACTTTTCTGTTCATCGAAATATGAAAGATTTTCATAAGAATTGATTGTCCGATAGTCTTGATAATTCAACTTCGATTTTTCATCAATTTTCTCTTCTTCCTCTGATGTTTGATCACTTAGTTTCTTATTCATTTTCACCAAACACAAGCTTTGCAAAACACGTCTGGTCTCCATGAGAGTCTTTTAGAAAAAACGACCCCAAATATATTTGACGTCATTTCATAACACAAATAAAAATGACGTTGACGTCAAAACAGTTTTCTATTGATTCTGACAAACTCGTTAGCGTAAGTGAATTTCACGATTTCACGGGTATTTGTAGACTATTCTATAGTAAGTTAAAGGTAACTCTAAATTAATGACAACGCGCGGCTTGAGTTCGCACGGAAGCGAATGGTACCCGGTAAGAAGTAGTCTGGTCGCAAACCTCGCCACACGCGAAGCTTACGCGCCGCGCGATCCGTTAAGGTCTGCAATCAGACTAGGTAAGGAGTAAAACTTTAATTTTTTCTACCCTCCGTACAATTCCCGTTTCAACGCAACAGTCCGAACTCTCCAACACGCCTACAGAATTTTTGTTGTGGCGCTTTTCACCAAATTTTTGATATTGGTAATTCATTTTTTTCAATTCGAGAAAAGTCTTCGTGGTAAGGTAATACCGATATCAATATACAAAGAAATAAAAATTGAATCTAAAAAAATATATCGACGTTAAAAATTTATCCAGGACAGGTACTTTTTTCGCGATGTCGATTTCTGTACTAAACGCACTTTTCCATCCTAGGCTTATCGGCTAATCTATTTTCGTAATATCTAATCGGAAACCAGTAACCCACAAACTTTTTGCCGTAAGGGTAACTCTTACAGTTTGTTTTTTTCATCCAAGCGTATTGCGCGGCTCCCTAGTTAAAGGAGTAAGAGTCTGATTGAAAAAGAACATAGACTAGTTAACTAGTCTATCACTCCCACAGATCCCTCTACTTGTCTTCGTTGTCATTATTGCAACGATTTTCGCCGTTTATGTAACTCGCTTGTTACGAAAAGAACTCTCTGTGAGTAGAAAATCGAAAGGTGTGACAATAAATAATTGATAAAGTAATATATAAGAATACTACTTACTGTTTTAATATCTAAATGCTGAATATCTTTCAAATAAGTCGGCATCTGTGTAAATAGAGTGTAATAACCCCAACAAGCGCCAAAATGACCAATAATAATTCCCCACATCGGAATTGATGTAAATATCGCACACCATGGTGGAGACTCAGTCTAAAATAAAACATTAAAAATTGTGAAACTGAACCTGCTCTTAACTTGGTTTTTCTCGTGTACGGGGATTCACTTCGTTTTTTTATCAAATTTTGTTTTCAAAATATTAAAATTTTGTCACTTTTTTGCCCGACGAAAAATTCGTCCCACAAAACATTTTCCTGATAAGGTATTGTTTTTATCGAAACCGGATTTACATTGCGAGTTCATATTAAGCATGGAGTAAACATAACAAAGATTCTAGAGATCGCTCTTGAGTATCAAATAGACGTCCCTCCCCTTTCGGCTTAAGTTTTTGAAAATGTTCCAATTTTAGCTTTTCTATCTCACATTTTTATTTTATCACTCTTTTATTCGAAGCCTTAAATTACTGAATGTCTTCGAGTAGTTTGCACAAGAAAACGCTCTGATAGTAAAAGTGAGGTGAAATGTAAAGATGAGATACCTGGCTAAAGAGAAAATCCAGCTTAATGGAATTTCACCGCACCGTATTGCGCGTTCCTAACAAGTTTCGTTTATAAAACAAAGTTGTACTTACCAACGGGTCAAATGGTTTTTCACCAATCGTTTCTGAGATGAATCTTTTCTCTTTTAATGAGATTGTCGGATGCGTCTCAGGGGAATCGTAAATAGTAAATTCCCAAACTACATACCATAAACAGCCTAAGACTCCTGGGAAATAAAGTGGAATAAATAATTTTTTTTCCAGGGAGAGGGGTAAGAAAAACTGATTTTCAACAAATCTCGCAAAATGTTTCCGTTGAGGTAGTTGTAATGTCACATAAAACAAATCTAAGCAAGAAATATTTTTCCACGCTTCTCCGTACAGTTACAAGAAACTTAAAACTTTAATCATCGTAATAATTCGAATTCGATACTTTAACAGGGTTGCAAATGTGAATTCTCATACATAGTATCGTAAGAGTTTCAAGGAAACAGGATACAAACTACGTTCCCAGAAATTCTTTCCTTTAGCAAAATAGGGACTCGGAAATGTGGGGATAGCGTCGATAATATTGTCTGTTGTTAGTATATCAAGAATAAAAACCCTTGCAACGAGGTTTACAGAACTTTTATCGACATTTGTGTTGAACTACAGTAAAACCAGTTGGCATAGTGGAGTTAAAGTGTTCGGTAGCCGTAAGGAAAGGCCGGGCTCATCTCAGGTCGAGTCATACCAGAGACTCAAAAATGGTTCTTGAGACCTTCTTGCCAGACACTCGGCAATATAAAAAGTTGCATCTTAAAACAACTTACCAAAGAAATAAAAGACAGTTGGCCAGCCACCATCAAATCCATATTTTGATAAAACACCTGTTAAAGGCATTGCTATGATATTACCAACCGGCGAGCCTGCAAAACGATTAGAAACGGTTGAAGCTAGATGATATACCAGTATACAGAAACCTTATTAAGAAAGTAGGAGGCTTTACATATTAATCGAAAATTAAACATTGCGAAAACCAATTATCATGTGACAGAAAGAGTCAAGAGTTAAAGATGCAAGCCAACAATCTAATTAGCGCTATCTTCTTAATGTGGAAAATGGAGTTCGGGCTCATTTTGCGGTCGAATTCATTGAAACTATTGAATTAAAACTACCACAAGAGCTTTTTAAATAACTTAGTGTGGATATAATTTAGCGAAATTTACTGGCCATTTTTCATGTTTTTCCATGTATCGCAAATTTCAGGCGGGTTAATTTTCTTAAAATTGTTTATCTACGCGAAAATTTTATCCAATCAAAAGGGCATAATTCGTAAATTAAATTTTGTAATATTGACACAATGGTTACCTGCGATCGCCATGGTTACCATAGTACTTCTTTCCAACGGCGGAGCCCACTTAGCCCATATTGCAATGGTGCATGGATACGTAACGCCTAAGAATAGCCCTTGTACCATGCGAACACCGGCTAATGCAAATACATGGTATCTCGTGGCAACGGGTGTAATGAGGGCCATTAATGACGATAAAAACACGCCGTAACCAAAGATACGTGTCGGACCTATTTTCATTGCAATCCATGCTCCAGGAACTTGAAGTACCCAATAACCATAGAAAAATGAACCAAGAACGAGAGCTGAAGAAAAAATTGAATGCACGTTAGCAAGAGATACATAGAGAGTATGAATACTGGTATTTATGGTGATAATGAGGTCACTAATCTAGAATATTTGCACGAATACTGGGTTGCACCAAGGACGGTCAACAGATAGATGTGCGCCTAGGACGATCAACAGATAGACATCTGAGGTATCAAGTTACGTCGAGACGAAAGAATCAGTCGCATTCCATTGGATCGTAAACACAGCAAGCAAATTAAAATCTTATAAAACACTAGCACCAGAATCCACTATATTTTCGTATATGGACTAATCACTTGCATAGATGGCAATATCCCTATGCCACCAAGAGGTTTACATAAGGGATCTTACTCATATTTATAGATCAATAGGTATTATTTGAGAATATAGAAGAACAATTTCATACCTTGCTCGTGACTATCCCAATCAAACTCAGCAACCTAAGATATCAAATTCAATATCCACTATATACTACTGGGTTGATAATTAAGCTTTACAAATTTCCGACGGGACAATCGGTTAGTGTCTAATTTTGCGGGAGGGACGTCGTAGAATTTGGTTTGCTTAACCTCGCTTATTAGTTATTTACGCCGTTGCTCTGATTTAACGCCCAAGGCGTTTCTTCAGTTTTCCTTCAAAAGGCTTTTAATAGATGGGGCATGAAGGAAGGATGAGGAATGAAGCTCGAAGTGAATTACTGAAATTGGATAGGGAAGAAGTTGTTCTAAGAAATCGTGGATTCGTAAATTTTCATACAACAAAAAAGCAAACAAAGTAAACGGCAACTTACATAGATAACGATTTGACCTGACTTGGTAATACTAGTCCTATTGTTCACCATGGCAACTATGGCAACGTTAATATTCACACGTAACGAATAAATAACAGCAAAACCGAGGAATAACATTAAAAGCAAGAAGTATCGTTTTGGTAGGATAGACATCTGCATTTCTCGATCACGTTCTGTTTCTTCAGCATCTTCAGTTAATATAACTCGCTCAAGGTACAATGTATTTTCATCAACAGTGTTCTCGTCAATCATAGATTTCGGCAATGTCTTTTTCGGTATTTCTTCCATCTGTGTGGTGGAATATAGGTCAAGTTGGGCTGTTTTATATTGCGATGTGTCATCTTGAAGACTGGCATCAAAATCATCAACATGAGTCCTAGGTGTGTCAACACTGTGATAATGATCCTTATCCTTAACTAATTGTAAATTCAGGTCGTTGAGACTTGGTTCCACACTCTCTGGTGACTTCTCGACATCATTATCACTGTCAACTACACTGTCCTTGCCAGCTTCCATGGTGTGTTATATGGACGAGTACGAATTCTTAATTTCTAAAAAAATTCATCATATTCAAAAATATAATTTGTCATCCAGTTTAATGAATTCCTAAAGATTTAATATCATGTCAATTTTAATCAAGTATTATGTATTTCTTCTGCAAGTCTTTCCAAAACAAAAATGCTGTGCTCAAAATGTGTAAATAACTAACAGCCAGTAGAAGCTTTTCAAGCTATCTTGTAAACTCACTCATGCATGTCGATAACAGCTACAGAGGAGACACTGATTTGTAATGCCTAGCCTGGAGAACGAAGCTCCACTCTTTTACTGATTGAAATTTCAGCCTGCATGAAATATCTGCTAAATTAAAAACTAGAATAAAGATTCAGATGATTATGGTCATTTATAGGGCGGAGGGTGCAATTCCAAATCCAAAATACCTTTTTAGATGGATTCGACCTTTACGCCCATTCTCCGGTCTGGAGATTCACAATGCAGTAATACTTAGGAATCTCCAGCACGGAGCTGAGTATACGGCTTGGTCCGTCTCAAAATGATATTTCTGATTTAGGAGGATTCACTTTTATTAGGATAGCTCTTCAAATATAGAATTGTTATGTTATTTCAAAATTAAGTTTCTGCGTTCCTTGAACACGTAAAAGTTCAAACGCTGACCTTAGAGCTCCAGATTTCAGATCTTAACACCACCACCGGTTGTGAAAAGTACCAGTCAAAATGTTAATTTCAAACATGTTCCCAGCTTCTCATAAAACCACCAGAAACCCCTGATTTTTCTGGATAAAGTACTTATACCACCAAATGCCCCCTGTACTGTTTTTTTTTTTTTTTGGAATTTCGGGCCTCCTAGGTTTTAAAATAAGGTCTTTCTAACAATGTTTTGGAAGACTTTATGAGGTGTGACAGACAATTTTTTACAGTTCACGTCTTCAACTTCCCAGCAAAACTGAAATGTAACAATCAATAAAAATCACATTTTTCCCAAATATAGGAAAATGCTGAAAATGATTAAATTCTGTTCCCCATTCCCACCTCCGTCCAGAATTTGGCAGTTTTGTAAAATTGTGATTGATCCACTTTCATTCGATTTGGCACTATATGGTAAATTAACTAAAGAGTGAAGTTTAGAAAAAAATGATGTCAACTTACAGTCCTATGCAGTCAATGGCTTTGTAAGCATAACAACGAGAATGGAGAATAGCTTCGTTCTTTTTCTTCATTTGAATTAATGCACATTCTGTTTGCGTCTTGTTCCCTTCAAAACCTTGTTGCACTCCATGTATAAAGATGATAGTAATATAATGACAGTAATTTTTAAATAACAAAAATGTGAACGATTGGAACATCCAAATCTTAAAGGCATCTTTTGAACGTTCTGAATGTTTTAAAGGGGGTCTTTTAAATATTTTGGAAGTACTAAAGGCACCTTTTGAACGTTCTGAATGTCTTGAAAGACGTCTTTTGAACGTTCTAAATGTCTTACAGGCATCTTCTGAACATTCTGAATGTCTTAGAGGGGTCTTTTGAACATTCTGAATGCCTCAAAGACGCCTTTTCAACATTCCTGATGTCTCAAAAACGTCTTTTTCGTTTCCATAGGAGTCAAAACAGTTGTTGAACGTTCAGGTTTTTTTTGCATCTTTAAGTCATCTTATGTTCGTTTACTGGGAATAGTCTTTTTGCCTAATATGCCAATTTTCAGTTCAAAATTGTAAACAAATCTGATAATAGACCAAGTATAAATTCTCCTAGGAAAATGAATTAATTTCCGGTCATCAAACAAATGTCCAAATGATACATTTATTGAAAAATAAGATAAGAACTTTCTATTTCTAGTTTTTTTAACTGAAGACGTGATTGTTTTCATCATTTTTCGAATTTTAACCCTTTCCTCTCCGCTGGCACGCAGGGCGGGCACTAGTTTGTACCAGACCCTCCCATAAACGGCAAAAATGAATTTTCCGCGTCTACTTACGTTATTTTCCGTGAGAAGACTCTGGTACAGGGTAAGCGGATACTAATTGTAACAATCCTTAAATGCTCATATCTCAAACAATTACGCATTATCGTTGATTTTCTAAAAGTAAGTTTAATTCTGAGTAAAAATGGCTTGTTTTCAACCCACCTCACGAAGTTACATGGCGAAGAAACGACCGAACTTTTATAAATCCCATATTACCAAAATCTTCCATTTTCTTCGGCCTGAAAGGGGTATTATTTGTATCGTTTCTGATACCTTTGGAACGAGATATCATAGTTAAACGATTTTAAAAACCTATTTAGTTAAGAAATGAAGAACAATTTCACAATATTTTGAAATTCCCGCGCTTCCCGACCCTTAGTTTTGTAAGTCAAAAATTGAAAATCGGTCAACTGAAAATTTAAATTATGTACCGGGTGCGCCACAAAAAAGTTTCAGTCTTTGAAGCAATATTTCTTAAAAACTACAAGGTTTTCATAAATAAACT
>JAUBWS010056690.1:0-14840 GCA_032270445.1 Darlingtonia californica | reverse complement strand
ATGACAATTTCTTTTGGTTAGAGAAATGTTGTTTAAACGTAAAAATGACGTATTATGTCTACTTTAGCCTAGGCTATATGCCTACTGAGGCATAAACGCCAACTCTCACGAATTGAGCGTGAGACTCACGTATTTCAGTACCACCATACGCATATTATCTTTCATACGCATCTCACGCATTTGGTTGCTTTTTTATGGAGCGGGGAATTTCACGAATTTTTTATTGGAAAAAACCGGGAAAATGCGAATTTGTACCGGAAAAAATCGGAAAAATCCAGCTTTTTATCGAAAAAACTCGAGAAAATTTGAATTTTTATTGGGGAAAACCTGGAAACTACCGGAAAAATCAACGAAAGAAGCGTCGAGCAAAAAAAAAAAAGAAAAAGGAAAAGGTCGGCAGCGATTTTGAAATCGTCAGTGTTTGTTCTAAGCAAGAGTTCTGGGAAAAATTGATAATCTCACGCAAATGGATTTCAAAAGTGGATTTTGCATCTTTGCGGTCAAAAAGTTGAAATACAAATACCAACATCATATTCATTAGTAAAAAAATAAATAGATAGAGAGTAGAAAGTAAAATAAAAAATAACAAAAAAACAAGATAAAACTAAAAACAAAAATAAGCACGTTAAAAAATGAAAGAGCAAAACAATTTTACGTTATTTATTATTTTCATTTCATTCAAATTTGCTATTTTGTCAGGACACTATCCTACGAACACCTCTCTGATTAACACAGGTGACAGTGTTTTGGACAATTATTTTTTTTATTGATGATTAAACACCAATTAATGTGAGAAATTAATTGGCGGGAATGAAAAAAGAAATAAATTATGATGAATAAATTGACAGCTGTAAAAATCATTTGATTTGCTTGATCAATCCCTGTCAGCATATGATGTCATCTACATCTGTTGACAACGTCGCTGACGTCACATGCTGACTGGGGTAGAAAGACTCAAAAAAGTACATACCTTATCAGACAAAAAAACATCGGACAAATTTTTTCGTTGGGAAAAGTGACGATAAATTTAAGTTTATCAAAAACACGAATTTAGATAAAAATCACACAAATTTTAGTGTCTATTTGTTTATAAAGCAATGAGAAATTTGGGTGGATAAACTATTTACGTAAGACAAAATTTTTGTGACCTTCAGAAATTTTTTTTCTGATGATATATGCACTTGTTTTTTTAAGCAATGATAAGCATGATCCGTGTTGAAAGAACGCGTGTCCTGTCTAGATCCGTGTTTATATAAGAATAAAGTGTTAGTTATTTCTTTAGAGTGGATGAAATTTCAATTTTTTTTAAAAAGACAAAAAACAGAGATTAAGAAGAATTCGTTACGTTTTAAAATTTTACATGTATGTAACATTATAAAGGCATAAAAATGATTTTTTAGTCTTAATAATATAATGAAATAAAAAGCAAAAAAAATTAAACTCATTAACTTTATCAATTTCTCCATCTATTTGCGAATCAAAATTCGTAAATCCCTCTCATAACATTGCGGTAAAAATCTCATAGTGTTTTAAGGATCAAAACTTTAAATTCTTATCACATTTGTCTTTATTTGCATCTTTTAATCAATTTCAATGATATTATTTCCTCTTTCTTGGGTATATTTGGTGAAAAACAATTGAAATGCCAACAAAAGATTTGATTTTATCTATAAAAATAAGTGTAAACAAAAAAATAACAGTAAAGTATCATCAATCAGAAATTTTGATAATATGTTAAAATGGCAAAGGCTGAAAGATTTGAAAATATGACACTGTGAAATAGAAAAATATATCAAACTTGACTTGTAATATTTTTTTAATGTTTTTTATCCTTGTTGGAAACATATGTAATTGTGTGCTTTTAGTATTTCATTTTACTTTAATTCTTCTTGATAATGCGTTTGTATCATTTTAATGTGGTGAAATTATTTTGTCATAACGTTGTCGTATATCATGAACTGTCACAGGAAAATATCAATCAATCAAATCAATCAAATAATACTTAATTGACTAATTAATTAATTAGATTCATTTGTACTGAACCTTTTGTGCTATGCAGGACAGGCGAAAAATAACTGAAAATAATATTGGATGTTTGCTGTAACCAAAGTTCTTTGACATTGTTTTGCAAAGCATTCTATCATGCTTGAAAAACAGGCGCCGTTGATTATTCAGAACAAAAACGAACATGAAATATTTCTAAACATGTTTTAAAAATGTGATTTGCAAAATGTTTGTTCGGTATTGCTGAATTTTGTGATCTCCACCATACAAAGAAACTAAAAATACTTAAACAAAATACAAATAACGAAACACTAATTCGGCATAATATGCAAAAGCATATGATTTTAATACTGAGCGAGGGACATAGCGCATTAAAATTGTTATAAAAATTACGCCGTTAAATTTACTTAGTTACAGAATAAGAGCATGCACCAGAGATAATATAAACGTCTTCTTTCACACCTTCGGGACAATTTATATCTTTGAATGATCTTTCAATCAAAACTAACCTGAATTGTTTAACTAAACACCTGTGCCAGTGCACAACCGGGTGAGGAGAAAAAACATAACAAAGAAATAGATAAAGAGATTTTTAATGATCAGATCGTGTTAGAGTTAATCATTAATCGATCAACCTTCAACGAGATCGGTCATAATTTTAGCATTACATTCACTTTCGTTCAACAAAATTTATTGTGTTGATATAAATTTTAGTAATAGGTTATTTAAGAAATATACATTTTTATCAATAAATCAAAGATTGGGGAAATATATTTAGTATGGCTGGAGTATTTGATGACAGTCCAACATTTCTGAAAAATACATTTCGTAAGTATACCATTTAATTAAATTGACGAAAGTTTAAATATGGATGGTTCCTTTTGAAGAAACCATGTGTTTGGTCGCTTTTTGTGCGTACTGCTATGGGCGCGCGGATAGAGACATGGAGCAGCGAAGGTGTTTTTGGTAGTTTTGTTGCCGTTTAGAGTTTTTGTTTGCTTTTTTGTACAAACTGCAAGAAGATTAATTACTTTTATTTTACTTTATGTTCTTGTAACTCCTGAAATGGACTTTGAGAAACTTTTTTTTTATAAATGGGCAGGTACAAAATGCATACTGTATATTGCATATTGCATACTGACTGCATACTGCATAATATTGCAAATATTTCAGCAACTACATCAGCTTTTACAGTTGCTGAAATATTTGCATTATAATACAATATGCAATATGCATTTTGTACTTGCCTCTTTTTAAATTGATTTTTTTTCTCGGATATTTTTACTTTTTTTAAAAATTTCGAAATTTGCTTGCAGTGCCTTTGTAGAGGTTGCTAAAATATACCTAGTGAACAATGGAAAAAAACAAATTTCTTAACTATCTCTTTTATATGCATACTAGCTTGGATTACCAAAATTTTACCAAAATATTAAATAGCGCTACGCTATACATTTTTTCTCTCAAGAAATTTGTTTCAGAAACAAAAAAGATGTTTCGCAACAAAAAAAAGATTATTTGACAAAAACAACCGAAAAAAATGCGTGCCCCCACAGTTTTAACATAATCTTCCGGAGCATAACTTCTTTCAATCAGAATACGTTATTTTAATGATATATAATGTTTTAATGCGAAAATTAACTGCGCTTACAAACTATTTAAATTTTGTGAACGAACGAGTTGATTAATAATACGAGGAAATTCTTTTTCTAGAATTCTCTTTCGTTTTTATGGATGATGTCAATTCCTTCGAAAATCCCTGATTGCTTAAAAATCTTGAGAATAAAAACTCAAATGACTACCACATAAAAGTCACCAAACGTGCCACACTTTCAGAGCAAAAGTTTGTGTGAAAACGCTAGCAAAATCTAACTGCGTGCGCGAGAGCTTTGCTCAAAGCTCTCGCCAAACGGCAGAGGCCGCGGAACAAATTTTTCTTTAGGGAGACTGGAAGTCATACGCGAGGCCAGATCATTGTTTTGAATTATTGTTGTTGTTAATTTGAAAGGACCATAATTGAAAAAAGTTAATAGGAGGACTCTAGCCCCTGGCTCAGCGGCCCCTGAACGGAGAAGGCTGTACTTGGTTTTAGTTTTTTTTGTATTTCTTTTACAAATTGTGTGAATAAAAGGACAAATTTAGGAAGGCGCGAGCCTGGATACTATAGAGCAACTAGTTTCGAGTCTTCGCGTGGTATGCTATGTACTCAGGCTTCAATCTCGTGTTGCACATTTTAACAAAGATGGTATTTTGTGCCTCCCCTTTTTCAGGTATCCTCTTTGATTTTTATTACATATTTCTTAATCTTATTTTTTTATTGTAATAAATTTCGGATTAGTTTCCCTTGCCTTGTGTTTTAGCTTTGAGAAAAAAATATGTAAAGCTCTAAGTTTAAGGCGTATCAGAACAGACTTTTACTTTTCAGAAGAAATATATTTATCAAAATTCTTGTAAAACTTTTAAGTTTGATTATTAAGCTACATTTCTTTTGAAAATGTTTGTCCAACTTAATTATCTTTTGCTGTTAACTTTTAAGTTTGATTATTGATTCAAGCTATACTGTATTTCTTCTGAAATTGTTTGTCCAACTTAATTAACTTTTACTTTTACATTCCTATTCAACAATTTATTACATAGATATATAAAGAGAGAAATGCACGGTCTGAATTTTTAACCCTTTTATAATTGATATTTTCAAGACAGCATGATGCTTTAGGCGGTACAGGCAAATTGATAATCTCAAGAATATTATTGTGTTAGGATAAATGTTCCATTAACGAAGCTGGGTGTTTTTTTCTTAGAATCTCTTGATTTAGTTAGAATCGGAGTTTTAGGGGTTCATCAGAAAACCTTTTACGGTTTAACATCTTCATATGGAACTAGCTTTATTTTCATCAGCTTCCCGCGAAAGAAATTTTATTTTTTCATATATATTATAAGTTTAAAATCAATGAAATTTTCGTTATTTTCATTTTTATCCATTTTTTTATTTTGAAATATAAAAGACATTGTTTATATCACAAAGTAAAATATTAATTAACTTCGAATTAGAATCGCTCTTAGAGTAATGTAAACTCGGCCTTAAATGTTCAAAGAAGTACCACATCAGAGTTTAAATCTGTTAAGATATAAAATATTATCCTACAATCATAAAAATATAAGAGATTAAAAAAAAAAAACAGAATAAAAGGTACCTACGACAACAAAATTGTTATTGTACTATCAAGTTGCCATCTGGTTGACGAAAATTTTTTCATTCTAATGTTTTAAATTCATTTAAAGGTTTATAGTAAAGATATAAAAGTACAATATAAATCGTCCGCAACCGATCTCTCCTTTGCACATTTCAATCAAGACGTCAACGAAAGAAAGGAAGGTTCCGCTTGGAGGAAAAGAGTGTTAGATTTTAGGTATTTTTCCGTTATATAATATAATTTGCAATATTTTTGGAAAGAATAGATTGAATCAATCGTTTGCGAAGGAACGTTGAGAGTAAAGAAAGAAAAAAATTGAGCAACCAATTAAGGATAGTGGTAAGATAAAAAGGTTAACTGATTTTTTAGCTCTAATCCTGTTCTGATTATCGTTGCCGAAACTACAGTAGAAAATACGAACTTAATGGATTAAATGCAAATTTTTGACGAAAACAATAAATAGCATGTTTAGTTTAATATATTATTAATAAATTATTAGACTACGCAATTCTTAGTATTATCTTAAAAATGTCTTTCCTAAATGATATTTCCTAAAGTGCGGATTTTATTCCATGGTACTTATTTATCTAATTACTTGCGTAACTTTGTTTTCTTATTGTACGAAATTGGATAGATTTGGTATCGTTAGAAATTTTTTGAAGAGAGTATAATTCTGTAAAATTTCAATTTGAAAAAAGCGGAATGGATTTGAAGAAAATGACGAAGAAAAAAGGGGAATTTTTACGGAAGGGATGATATCTCGCAGTTTTTTCTGAAAAATGTTTATAGAAATTTTTTTTTCACTGACAAGTTTTGGCTGAAAGATTAAGGATAGAAAGCCTTTTTTTACCCTTTTTAAACTGGTTTCAGGCGTGAAATATTTTTCATACTTTCGGTAAAAAGGTAATTTATCTATTTTCTCTCAATTTTTCAGTTTCGGTTCTTTTGTTCCCAATTTAACTTCTGAGAAATTGACCAGCTCTTCAAAAATTTTCCAACGATACCAAATTTGTTCTTTTGTTCCCAAATTAAATTCTGAGAAATTGACCAACTTTTCAAAATCTTTCCAACGATACCAAATTTGTTATTTTGTTCTCAATTTGAATTCCAAGAAATTGACCTACTCTTCAAAATCTAGTTCCTAACGATACCAATTTTGTCAAATTGCATACAATATTAATTAAGTTATTCCAGCTGGAAAAGTACATACAATGGAAAAAATCGTACTTTGAATACCCGAAAATGTCTTGAAGAATCTGTTTCAAAATTCCGCATGTCAGTCAATGAAACGTCTTTTGAACGTTCTGAATGCCATCGAGCCGTCTTTGAAACATTGGACGTTTACTTGATTGTTCTTTCTTCTACGTTGCTATATATATATGTATAGATTGTCTTATATAGTATAAATATGCAGCATGAATATGATTTAATAGATTTCTGATTGACGTGGAACAAAAACAAAAGCAAATACCTACTTCTATTCATATCTTTGCCTTCCATCATTTTTTTTCAGATAATGTATTTTTTTAGGTACTGGGAATGAGAGATTAGCGTTTAAAACAAATAGGCTTATGATGCGTGAAAATGGGATTTAAGGAATTGATAAAATAAAAGAAAAGTAAGAGGAAAAAATTTGATATATATATATCAACATATACGAAATTTCAACCAGTAACTAGAAAAGGTAGCAATCTGATGTGACGATAAGAAAAAAAAGGCACTTCAATAAATTCGTTGTGAAAATATACAAATAGAAATAATATATATGATACATAAAACAGTTTTTAATAATATTCATGACAAATTGAATGCAAGTCTTGGTGAAATAGGTCACGAATTGAAGTGTGAAAGTTTTGTTTTGTATATAGAAACAAAATTCTAATTTGGTTGGTATTTTATTACAATTTTGTCGAGTAAAAATAAATAAAGAGGAAGAATATAGAAAATAGCAGAACAAGATTATCACGTATATCAAAGATATTACAACATAAATAAAAAAGGGTAAACAAAAATATTTACGAAATTACAAATTGCAAATTTTAGCGTTGAAGATGTGATACAGGTTGGTTGCTGTTTTGAGTGGCATAGAGTTAATTTTCTCATTTTCTCTTGATCTTAATTTCAAATTTCAGCAGGTCAAAATTCAGGATAAAAAACAAAATTAACTCGAAGGGAAACATTTTATAACGATGTAGCTTTTATTTTTATTTTTTGTTTTCAATTCCGTTTATAAATGTATATACTTATTTTTCCTTTCTATCTACTAGTAGCTACTAGCCTTTACACTTTGCTCTATTGTTGAAATTAGAACAAAATAATGTTTTTATATTTTGATGTTTCCTCACTTGCATAAGTTGAAGGATTTAAATAAGTGATAGTCCACATATGGCTTGACCAAATAATATAGAACAATTTTCAAAAAAAATTGAATAATATAAAATACAATAACTTTTTTCGCATGACGACCAGATGACGCTGAAAAAAAATGGATTTTTTTTCCATCTTTGATTTAATTTAATTTTAACCGACTGTACTTTAAAGTGTAATGACTTTAACAAAACAATTTCTATATAAAAAAAGATTTTATCATGTGTTTTTTGCTAGGAGATAATAGAATTGGATTTTTAGTTATAAGATCAAAAAACAATCGAGAAATAATTCGAAACATTTATAAATTAATAGAAAATATATAAAACTTCGATGATAAATTCTTATTTAAAACAGATGTTAATGAAATCTTTAAAAACAAATAAAAGTTGCCAAGGAAACGACAATTCTGTTTATCAAATGTGTTTAGAAGCCAATCCAATTTGACTCGAGTGATTTTTTTGCGACAAGTCGTTAGAATATACTGTCGAAAAGAAATAATTAATGTGTGTTTGGCGTCTTATTGTATTAATTATTATCTTACCGAGTGATAATTAATGAAAAGGCTATTAAGAGTTAATGTGCCACCACTTTAATGAGTTTTTTTTCACGTTAATTACAAGCCGAGTTATTTTAACGTTAAGCGAGTTTTTTTATGGGTACAATTTGGCCGATGCTCTTGCTATTAGTACATCTTCTTTGAAAGGCATGTTTATTTACGGTAAATTAAACAGTAGAATATATATGTTTTTCTATATCGTATATCTTGGTTTTGTTTACTAAACTCCGTGGTAATTCCTTATTGTACATAAGATTTTTCAGTATTTCTTCAAGTTGAAAGTTGCAGAGTTATAATAATTTTGGAAAAATGGAATTGTTTTTTATTAGGTCATTAAGTTGGTTCAACAATCTGTAAAAGCATATTTAGATTTCTGAATGCATAAAGCTAATAAACAGTCCGAGAGGTTGACATATTCATTATTTTCGTGTTTAGAAACGCCAATTATGCCTGTTGACGCTCCAAAGCCACCAGTGTTACAGCATTCACTTCAAAATCTGAAGAAACGCCAAATTGGGAACACTTCCGATGAACTTATGCTTTCGCGGAACGGGAGTACAGACAGCTCAAAAGAATTGGGTCGCGAAGGATCGTCTAGTTCGCTTCACTCCTACCACATGTGGCTAAAGGAAAAGCAGAAAGAAGAAGAGGTAAAGAAGTCAGCAGCAGCCCAACTACCCTCTCAAAAGTCGATGACACCTCCACCGGGTGGCAGTGTTAAAGAAGAGGAAGACGAGGAAGAAGAGGAGACACAAGACGACAACTACCAGGTGGATGCCATCATGGAACGTGGCCCGTCTCCTCCAGAGAACGAAAACTCTAACTCTTATGAATGGTCGTACGAAGAACAATTCAAACAGGTAACGTTTTCGATGTTGTTCGCTCGTTTTCTTAGCGTTTTCTGTTTTGATTATAACAAATACAATGATTTGATAGATTTTCCCGTTATCCTTGTTTGAGATTTCCTAGAACTTTCATGTGGAGAAGATCGTAATAGTTTTTGGAGGTACCGAATATGATATAATGAGAAAAGATACACGGGTTAGACCGGGATCGTTTGGGAAAGGACAAAATACAAATTCTGGAAGAGCTGAGGAGGCCAGTGGCCCAAACAAGACTAGAATGCTCGTACTATATAACCGTAATGTTTTCTTGCCAATAAGTACATATAACATATGTTTTATGGTTAGTGTTTTTCATTAGCTGGTGTAATAAAACGCGTTTCTTTATCTTTCATCAATGACGTTACTAATCAAAATTAAGTTATATTTTAATTTGTAGCTACTTGCGATTTTGATTAATTTCATGATATCGTAAAATATATAAAAATGTCTTTTACCCAGCTTTTCATGAATATCCTAGCAACAGATAAAAATATTTTTTATATTATTATTATGGGAAATGTCCATGTAAGGTAGCATTAATTTTGCACTGCTATCGTTTTGTCCAATATGGTAATACGGCCCACATGTGGTTTTTACTAATTTTGCCCACTAGTAAACGGTTTAATGAAGTTTCTGTTTTCCAATTGGAAACCTGTTTTGTCAAAGCCAGTTTCGATCCTGATATATTAGAACAAAACCTGAACTGTCTATCAATTGACTGAAACTATTTTACCATTCTTCTGAAATTTGCTTTAGTTTCAAAATGGCTCTAAACCATTTCGACCTTGAAAAAAAAGCGGGATAGTAAAAAAGGAAGCGCTTTAGTTGCATAGCATTGAGTCAACCTAGGAATAATTTAGCAATTGTACGCAATTATTGTTTAAGGTACACCGGTCAAATTTTTGTAAAATCATTTTAATTTTCTCTTCCAGCTTTACGAAATCGACGAAGATGCTGATAGAAAGATATTTTTGGACGAATATTTTGAGTTCATGAAAGCGAGAGGTATGTTTTAAATGACGTCTGCGATCGATTCGTCCCTAAAGCGTTTTAACTTGCTTTTACCCTGAAAAATACCAAAGGACTTTTAAAAGGAGCGAATCACCCTTCAATCAAATTTCCTAATTTTTATGGATCCCTTGCTCGTTGTCAAACAATAGAAATCATCAAGTCATAAAATAATGCATGTCCGCTTTTCCGTCCGCAAACACCCTCCTCGTTCCCTCTTTGAATGACCACAAATTTTGAATCTTCTCTAAATGGAATGTTTTCTAATTTAGGGACACCTGTCAGTCGCATACCAATCATGGCAAAACAGATACTGGACTTATTTCAACTGTATAATTTAGTTGTGAAGCATGGTGGCTTAGTTCAAGTAAGTGTGACCATTTCATTATTTTTTTTATTAAAATAGAGGAATAAATCATTGAAAAATCTTGCCCAATATTAACTAAAAAATTACCAACAACTCAGTTAGAATCAAAATCAGCTTGAATGAATTAGGAAATTTATTCGATATGAAAACTAACCTTTATATTCTGCGTGGGAACGGTGCAATAAGAATTCACTTCAAAAATAACTTCTGGCGGCAAAGTTCTGAAAGGATAATCCTAGTAAAGTTTATTCGAAATGGCCTTTTCCCAATTTTTTTCCCTGCAAGGTTGCGTCAAGGGGGTCGAGGACGTATGAAAGAAATTGCTTCATGAATTGTTAAACATAAATTTAAACCCTGAAAAATGTAATTTATAAACCCTTAGCAAGACTTTCTATATTCTAGCTTTCGGCTAATGCCATAAACCTCTGGACATCTTGTAATATCACCTGCAATCAAAAAAAATTAGTAGCTCTAACACTCCATGTTGTATTAACGGACACTCAGTTTCGACCCCTATAGGGAAATGGTATCTTTCACCCCCTGTACAGATAAAAACTGAGTAGTGCTTTGTAGATATTTATGAAACATATAGCTAGAGGTTTAAATGAAAACAGAATGAAAACAGTTCCTTATTGTCTCTTGCCATTTCCTGTTTCCGTATTTCTTTTAATTAACATTATGATATCAAATTTAGAAATTTTAGAAGTGCTTATAATTATTTTTATATCAATTTTTGCAACTTCCGTCTTAATTAAAGACCTTTCACCAACATGATTGATGAACTTAAGACACAGGCATTCCTTCCACGTTCAAAAAGCATCACTTGCTTTCCATCAAATAATTATATATTTTATATTTCAATTATTTTTGCAGGTTATCAGGAATAAATTATGGAGCAAAATTACGAAAGGTTTAAACTTGCCGACCTCAATTACAAGTGCTGCTTTCACACTGAGAACTCAGTAAGTTTTGGAAGTTTTTCCATTTGCTTTGATTTGAAAACAGAATTACAATGGAATCCCCTTAAAGCGGGCACCGTCTAAAGTGGAACGGATGGATCGTTGGATAAACTCTTATAGAAAGACTCTTTGCTATTTGTCTAAAAATTATTTTAGTGCAATCCCTGCAAAGCGGACATCTCTCTAAAGCGTACACATTTTTTTGACACAATGGCAATCGAAAAATGATTACATTGAAAAACTTTTAGGTTATGAAATTTTAACTGATGGTAAAATTATAAATCTTCACTACTGGAATGCTTTTAAGATTCTTCTCAGTGGTATAATAAGCGTAAGTTTGGTTATTTTGCGGACCACCTTGACTGGAATATCTAAAAAATATTCAAAACCATTTAGAATGTCAATTACGCATTTCAAAATTAATTACTATCAATAGTAATTAATACTAAGATAATCAAATCTATTTAAAGTGAAAAGTGTGGTTTATATGACTATCATAAACCAATTAGACAACTCATTAATCAAATACCATAAAAAGGGAGAAACACGTTATTAAATTTACTTCAAAATTAGGAAATGACTCTAGAAATGTGACCATCCGGCCTAGAATACAGGAAAAAATCTACTTCTCCAACTCCCCCATTATCACTGATTAATTTTTAATGATGATTATTTTCTAATTTTAGATATCTGAAATACCTGTACCCATACGAGTGTTCCATGCATAACTTCTCATCCCCAAAAGAATTGCAAGCTGCTATCGACAGCAACCGTCGCGATAGATTCTCAACTCTATACCATGCTGAACCAACCATGACGTCATCAAGAGACGATAGATTTGGGTCCTATCCTCACAACGGATGCGATTATCCTGTCTCCCAGCCCAGACATCATTTGCCGCATATGGGATTAACACCACCTCAAGGTGACATCAGATATGGATTGAAACGCCCGGGAGAGCCTTTGTATCCCAAGTACAATAAATATGGTATTGACAGCCCAAAAGTCATTGTGCTTCAAGACCCTGCCCCTTCCATGAGCGATCATCATGTCAACAAAGGCTCGCCACCTTCCTCATACTATTCCCGTACCCGATCGCCACCTAGTAGAGAGAGTGATATGAGAAGTAAAGTTGACATGGAAGCATCTCGCCTTCGTGGTAGCCATCATTTTAGTGGATACTCATCAAAAGATTGGGATAACGAGCCAAGAAATGTAATTGAGGAAGAGAGACGTCGACTAATGGATGAAAGATCAATCAGAAATGGAGGTCCTCCAATTTGTAAAGATAAAAATTGCAATGGGGTAAGTTTCATTTAACCCTTATAACTGCTTGAAAATTACAACATCTTGGCAATCTTTGGACATTTGTCAATTGATTACCATATACGGCTCCCTGCTGCTTGGATTGCGACGCTCTTAGGTTTTTACCCAATAGGTTTAGGATGGTTAAAAATTATCTCATGCATTCTCAGTTTGAATTAAAGCGTTTTCAGAAATAATGATCATAAATTTGACAGGTACTAGTCAAAAAATGTATATATTAATGTGTCATGTTTTATTATAGATTGACTGTAAATATATCAGACCAGAGCTTCATCGCCATCGCTCACATGATCCAATGTTGCCAATGTGTCCTTGTTCTTATTGCAAAGATTATCGTTCACCGTATTCCCCAACACGCCACGAGTTTTCTAATAAACATCACATGGACGGAGCCAGTGCATCAAACAGCCACTCAGTCCGATTAAATAGTGGAAGCAGGACACCACCACGGGGCTGCGTCAACGGCAGTGTATCCTTGTCATCGCCGCCACCGAGTACTACACCGATTGCCAATAGAGATGACGATTTTAAAATGGACATGAGCAGACTAACGACATTAAAAATGAAATTGCCAGATTTACGAAAGGGTGGAAACAAAATACAGATATCACTTGCAGTCGGTGACGTTGTATACGAAGGCGTCATTTGCGCGACTACACCTTTGATGAACGGTGATCATGCTATTGATAAAGACACTGAAGAGAGCAATGGTCACTGATGGATAAACAACTGCTGTGTATATAATTGGGGGTTGTACAAAGTCACAAGTTGATACGAAAAAAGAAAGATTGAATGTTGGCAATTAATTAAACAACATAAACAACAGTTGAACATAGAGTCTGTATATATATTTATAACAGTCAGTGTATCCGTATCCGAGGAACCTGACGCTTCTGTATATTGCTTACATTTTCACTTTCATTACCCTATAGCAAAAGGTTTTATTTTGCGCAGCAACGAAATTCATTTGACTGTAGCATTTGGACTGGTGTATATATATTTTCATTACGACTATGGTCGATGTCGATTGGGTTTCAAACCGAATGTACTTCAACTACAGAAAGACAACAAATTCTTGTATTTGTGAGAAGCTGCAATGTTTGCCACCCGTACAATTGTGATTATGCAAAGATGACATTCTAGGACCAGTTTATCATATGTTTTAATTTTGAATGGATAGGTCTTTTCTTTCTGCGCTATATCTGTGATCTTTTATGAATATACATTGTAGCATCATGGTCGTTGTGGATTATTTTGAATTTAAGAATATTTTAATAAACCAACATTATCATATAAAAGGGTTGTGTCTGTGTCTAATTCATGTAAAACACGTTAAAGCTGGAAATCAAAATTGGAGCGGATTCTTCTACTCCACTTTTTAAAAGCTGGTTTTAGGGGGGTTCAAGAAGTCTGGATTTCAAAAATACTTTTCACCTTTACAAATGTTTGATTTTCGCATAAATATTATCTTACTCTTAAGTGATTTCTTTTAACGTCCACATAGTGAACAATTATCGGTATACCCCGAAGTTTTGTTGCGATATTGGTCCAAACAATTTTGCGTAATATTAAGATATTTACGACTTTGATTTTATAAGAATTTTAGCTATTCATTTTGATTTTATACAATTTATTTGTATGTTTTTATTTCTTCTTTTGTCCGTTTGCAAATTTATTTTGTTATCTATGTTTGTTCAAAGATATAGACTAAACAAAGCTTGTATGAATAGGTTTTTATTTATTAGATTATTTGTATATTGTGTTTTATTGTTCTCCACTATGTTATAGTAAATAAATGACAAAAGCACACGTAACTAAATAAACACTCTGGTACATGAATTTTTCAGCGTCAACTACTTGACTATAAAGACAAGTTTCAATTGTGCTCTTCGTAAAACCCTGTCTGAAATGCAGCTCCATACATGTTATTGTGTTGTTGATGAACATTTTTTAAAAAGAACACCCCACACCAAGTAAGCCTTTAAACGTTTTCAATTTTGTGGATTTTAAGCTTAAAAATATTCTTAAATTTTTCCAGGGTGGGGGGGGGGGGCGGTTTAAAACATTGAAAATTTGCCGAAATCACGGGCGGATCTACAGTTTACGAGCATACCCGGCAAAGAAGTTGCTTGGTATTGTGACGTAGGAGGACCCACCATGGTTGGGTCCGACGCG
>JAUBWS010056668.1:0-16523 GCA_032270445.1 Darlingtonia californica | reverse complement strand
TGACTGAATCTGGTACTTCGTCTTAACACCTTCTTCGTTCTTGTCAAGAAGGAGGTTCTTCAGGTGAAGCGTGATGTGGCATGAAGTGTCATATTCAAATGGCGCTGTTTCCATGAAATTCTTCAGGCCTAGTCCTCCGAGACGCGGTGGAAGGGATAGCAGTGCTCTTTCTTTGCCATTGACGACGTGCCCGCCAGTGATGGCAGGGATGAAATGGTGTCGGATGACATCCTCAAATGGCTGTAGGTGGTTCTCTATGCCTGGAATAGTCCTCAGAAAATACGTCAACTTGTGCTGGTATCCGCTAGTATAGCACGCGTATGCTGCTTGAGGCTCTGTTGTCGCAATCTGGGAGAGAAAGGATACCTCGTTCACCCATTTTTCAATGGTGTCATGAATGTATCTCTCCTTGTAATTCTCACTTCCGATCACATGATCTTCGTTTTTCCAACGTCGGTGTGAATCTGAAAACCGTTCCTGTCAGCCCAGGTCTTGAGTTGGTTTAGAATAAGATTAGCTTTTTGGAAGGCGTCAGCGTAATCTTCGCATATTTCGAAGCATGTTGAGTCGTCAGCGAACATATCAGTGTCTCCATCTTCAACGTTATCCGGTAGATCATTGATGTCGGAACTGAAAATTTGAGGCCCTAATATAGATCCTTGTGGCACGCCGGTGTAAACTGGGAGCTTTTCAGATTCACATCCATTTACGATTGCGTACTGTTTTCTCCCCTGGAGATAGGAGCTGATATTACTGTAAAGGTTTCCAGATATACCACAAGTCTGTAGTTTTTTGAGTAGAGTTTTGTGTGGTACAACATCGAAGGCTTTTTTGAAGTCTATAAAGATACACGCATCAAATTTCCTTCATCGAGCACTTTGTGCCACTTTTTGATCATGTTCAGCAAGGTTGATTCGGTAAATCTACTTGACCAAAAACCCCATTGATTGGGACTAATCAGGTCGTGTGTATTAAGATGGTCGGTTAGCTGGTCTAGGGTGACTTTTTCTAGCACCTTGCTAGCTACACTCAGTAGGGTTATTAGCCGATAGTTATTGCAGTCTGATTTGGCGCCTTTTTTGTGCAAGAAAGTGACTTTACCATTTTTTTATTCTGTTGGGAATTTGTTTTTCTCGATGGAGCATTTTACAACTTTATAAAGGCCAGATGAAGTCGGCCCAATGGCTTTGATGTCTGCAGGTTTGATTTTGTCAGAATCTGGAGCTTTCCTAACTTTTATTGCAGAATTAAAGGCTTTCTCGAAAGTTGGTTCGTCGAGATGGAGATCAGGAGCAATAAGTGTGACTTTATTACGAAACTCTTTCGCTCTTTTATTCGAGCGCAGCCATGATACGCATAAGTGATGCGCTTACGTTAGATGCGCTGCCGTGATTTAATTTCGAATGAAAGAGGGCTAGGGAAATGTAATTTCCCTTTAAATTTGTCCCTCTAAATCGAAAAACCAATGAAAACAGCCACTATTGTTATTTATTTTACGCATAAAATAGAAAAACAAAATGGCGCCATAACGAATGCTGAGATTCCGATGAATACCGAGATGTCTCACTTTCATTTCTTATCAATAATATGAAACATCCGTGAGACATCTCGGTATTTATCAGCAAGTGAATACTGATGCAGTACATGCATACATCTGAGTATACAACACAAGCTGAAGTTTATCTCCTAAAAATAAAACGTAGATTCATTCGTGTAATGTTGATGTTTATTTTATATTCACTAGAAGAGTAACCCATGATAAAATACAGAATTAAATCGAATTTTTATCTAAATTGTGTGCATGTTGAATAAAACTTATGACCAGTTCAAAAACTCAACAACTTGTCTCTCTCTGAATATTGCCAAGTTAATTAACACTTTAAACTACATGGTTACCCTTTCAAATATAGTTACACCAGAGGAATATGACTGCTGTTATTCAAAGGTTCAAGAGACCATGAATGAATTAATGCCCTTTCTCATGAACAGGAAGGAAAAAAGCACATTACTAGCTGCTACAGGGAAAGAACTTTTTTTGCCTTAAACATCTGTTTAGAATTACTTCTTTTCTGAATTGATACACTAGAACTTTATATGATTTTTTTACGACTTTCCCATAACATCTGTAATGGGCAACCGTTTGTGAAAATTAGGAAGTATGATTGCTTTTAGATTTTTTTAAATATTTACCTTATCGGCCCTTTTTACGCCGGCCCTAAATGGCGTTAAGTTTTGGCCAAGGGCCGGCGTTATAAAGGACAAAATAAGTGGATATTTTTTAAAGAAGTGGCATTAATTTTGAAACATAATTTTTCCTCCAAACAATGTAAAGGCTTGTTTTTCTGAAAAAAGCTAAACTTTATCAATGAAATTGTCGTTCTTTGATAATGATGTAAAACGAAGTTATACATTTTGTTATTGACAGATTTTAAGGATTCTTTGTAAAAATATTCTGAAAAATTGTCCATTTTTCCATGTAATTCTGCAACTGGCGTAAGGCACAGCCGTTATCCTGAAATTTGGGAGGATTAAGGACCAGCGTAAAAAGGGCCGATAAGGTAATAATTGAAAATACGAAGCATAAGAAGACACTTAAAAACTCATCCAGAAAATGCTAATTACGTATACATAATTCTAACGATCAATCAGTTGAAACATAATAATTGTTTTCTTCTTCTTTGAATTTTACGCGAAAAAATCAAGAAAATGCAGATATTCGGAATGTGCTTTATTTCAATCAGTTTAAAATTAGTCATGTTTTGAATTAGAATCAACATGTAGGAAGCCAGGTTCATATGTTTGGTATAAAAGATAGTGACAGACATTCCTGCATAGATTGATGTAAAATTTCTATTCTAGTTATTAATACAAGAACCAATTAAAACTTATAATGTAGATATATTTCCAGTTACATTGTATGTGTAAAATTCACTATAAAGTGGATAAATTTATTTAAGCTTTGAATTCTGAGAGGCAAAGGTACATACCAAAAAAAAACATCCTGCAAATATCAAAATCCAAACAGTCACAATGAAAGCCAAGAACAACGAAAGCACAAAGCACAAAGCACCATTCTCATGAAATGTTTTGATGAGTACACCATTCCATAAGCTTTTTTTTTACATCTATAGCTGCTCGGTGTTTACTTAAGTTTTAGTTTTTCTTGCAAATCTGCTTTTCAGCTTTTCACATTTTAACCCATCAACTTTTGGTTTTTCAACAGCAGTACTAGGGTGTTTGAAAATCTTTCCATAATTCAAAGATTTTTCAAAACATAAACCTGTTATTTTGATGTGAATGCTTGTTGGTCAACAAACTCTACAGCATTTAACACTTTAAATCATAAACTTTTAGTTTTTCAACATCAATACGTATAGCTTTTCGACAATCTTTCATTTTTTTAACATAATTTTAGTCAATACTTTTGGTTATTCCATTCAACATCAGTCATCATCAGTACTTGTTGGCCATGCTCGACAAACTATCAGTTGTTCCCTTTCCTTGTTGATCTGTAACATTGATTTGCTTGCTTTACACTTGGTTCAACAAGAAAGAGATAGTGTATGCATGTTTTATTTTACGGTTGAGCAGTGCCGTAGGAAGCATTTTGTTTTTTTTTGGCGAGGGGCAAAATTCATATAGAATTCTAGATCTAGATTGTCTAAAAATGCATTGAAATATGAGAATCAATTAAAAAATATACTATTAAAAGTAACATTTTCTTTGAAAGGAACAATCGAGAAATATGCAAAGAAAAAATATGCTTGATTTCTTAAAAAGTCTCATTTGTGAAAAATTTATTTAGGGGGCGAGGGACAAAGCCTACTTTCAAATAAGCGTGGCAAATAGAGGATTTTTTTACAATACCAACACCACCAGCAACCATCAGAGGTCATCATAAAAGAAAAAGCGAATAAATTGCGCTGGGATCAAATTTCATTTTCTGCTAGCTCTAGAGCTGACTTCACGAAGACGAAAATATTGAAAATCGGAAAAGTCATAATATTTGAAATTTAAAAGAAAGTCGTCATAATTTGTGCACATTAGATAACTTCATGTTTATTCATTCATTTTATTTTGGGTCTGAATAGGGACTTATTTAAAAATTTCTTACACCTATTAAGTAATGAAATAAAATTCGAAAGTTTGAACAGTTTTAACATGGCGACGGTCATTATAACATTTTTTTAACTTCATAACGTTAACATTCTTGAGAGCAAACAATAAAAACACATTTGATTCATAAAGAGGAATAAGAAGAGCAAGGGGGTGTCAAAACCTTAAAATATTTCATAAGCCGGCCCATTTATTATGCAGAGCGCGTCTCTTTAGGCTAATACGCAAAGGTTTACGGGCTTGTGTTTCTTAAAACCATATTATGCCCGGACTTTTTGACATTTTTGTAGCCCGGAGGGGGGAGGGGGGGGGGGGTTTCCTCGCGGCCATAACTCCGGATCGGCCTATGCTAGAAATATGAGAATTTGGTATGTAGGTAGCCCTCAATAAGACAACGAAAATATCATGCTGATTAAACAATAGTTACTATGGTTAAAAATATATACCTTTCTGTAGAGCTATATTTCCCGAAAAAATTGACATTTTTCAATTTTATTTTTATTTTCTTAAAATGAAAATAAAGAATTTTTGTAAAAATGTCATCAAATTTTATAAAAATCAAGTCCTGAGGTACTACGGGCGCCAAAACCACCACAAATTGGCCCCGCCGCCATTTTGAAATGATGACATCATCAAAAAATATTTTGCTTCTACATAATTCTTGTGTTACGTAACAAGTTTTGTAAAAAAAATGTTTAATGATTTTTTTGGAAGATTTTTCGGGCTCATTTTTGGTGTGTATGCTCTGATTACTCCCCCGTAGAAGTTGAAACATATCATGCGTGGGTGATTTTGTTACGAAGGGAGAAGAGTTTTGAAGAGATATGATAAAATTACCATATCGGTAATTAATTTTCTCACTATCGCATGATATAGGAATAAATTCCCCAAAATGTCTTTTTCCTCTGTTAATCACAGTTTATGAATTTTTTTTGATATGTGGATGTTTTTTCATGTCAATGCGTACAGTACTAAGTATTTTTGCTTGCAAACATGAGGTGAAACTGGGTTTACCGCGAGTAACCCATTTTCTATTTATTGTAACTTTTTGTGATCTTTTTCTACTATTAAAGAAATTAAATTTAGGTATGCATGATGGGTAGGTAATGTAACCCAGAGTGAGGAAGATCATCACCATCCTAGTTTAGTAGCTATTAAAGGGTCGTCTACGGTTTCCTCCCTAAAAACGGTCAGCTAATTTATTTACATACGCCCGGATAAACAATTGCGCTAGTCAGATTTGGAAGATACTCGAAATTCAGCAAATTTTCCGTTCAGATTTAAACTGTCTACACACAATACCATTTAAAATACAATAGAATTTATTGTTACCCATACCCAACAGTACAATTTGGTAATCTTTATTTATAAAATGATAAGCCAGAAAAAACCTCATTGTGATATATCAAGATGCAAATAAATTTGAATATTTTTGAAACCCTTGCCCATACAACTCATATAATTTAAATTTGTTTATCATTTGTTTATGTTTCTTTTTAGATTTTCCAACCAGCTCCTTTTCGAGTTTTTCGACTTCGTAGCAATTCTGAAAGCCAAGTTAGGGCTCTTTGATCTTTTAAAGTTTTTCTCAGGATCAAAGTCATCCAAAGAAATACAATGACACTTAGATGCATTTCATCGTTTTTACAATGTTCTGTCCATCTTCACGTCTAGAGACGTTGAACAAACAGTGAAACGACATCCTGTAATTACAGGGGCTATACGGATGCTAGCATTTATCGTTTGCAACGTTCTTCAGAATCAGCGCATTCTTTCTTTTGCTCCCGAGTGGGTGAAGTTGACGATGGTGATGCGGATGAATGCGACGAGTAGCTCGGAGACTCGCAGTGACTATGCGAATGTGAGTCATACTCTCGGTGTATCAGTGACTCGACTGTGAAGCTTTTGGGCTTTGATTTTGATGACATTGAATTTCTGCTACTTCTGGGTACAAAGGATGCGATGAAGAGCAGCAGAGACAGTGTCGTTTCACATTATGACATTCCTTTGGTGCGTCGTTGTTGTAGCAGTACAGTCCGCTTGCTGAATGTTCGTACGATCTCTGGTATTCACACTCATAGCAGCCTGGCACATGGCACTCGGATGAGTAAGGTTGATAGTAGAATACCGGTCTATGCTTCGATATATTAGACATTCTATGGGGCAGATCATCTTGGTGGTAGGGCGGTGATCTGTAACGGTAGTGCGTGTCATATTTGGTGTATGATTTAGCTTGAGATGGGATCTGACATGTCTTGTTGTATGCGCTGTATCCTACCTTCTCTTGCTTATTTTTCCTTGGCTTGTACCTGTAGTCTGGATGATCTTTTTTATGCTTCACCATCAGTTTGTGTGACTCTTTTAGAAACGGCTGTTTGTCCTCTAAAGGCAGTACTTTCCATTCCTCGCCGAGGAGCTTACTAATCTGTGCGTTGTGAATGGTAGGATCGTCTTTGGAGATTTCACGGCGACGTTGCTTTGACCAAAGCATGAAGGCGTTCATAGGTCTTTTTATTTTGCTGTTTTTACCGTTCATAGATAGTATTGAATCTTCACAATTCTTAGTATGAGACATATCGGCGAAACTCGTATTATCTAGCAAAATCTCGGCTTTAGATAGATCTGTCTCTCTATGTTCACTTGACAATCTTTGTTTCTTTATTGATTTTTTTCTGCTGAATGAATGCGATACAACTGAAATGAAAATTTGGAGAAGAATTTATTGACCGCTAAAGAACTATATAAAAGAAAAACAAATCACTAAACAAAAAAACTGCAGCAGCATAATGTACTAAAATACAATAGCTATCCTCTCAAAATCAAGAAATTCGGGTTTTGAGAAAACAATACCTTTTTGTTTCCTAAGTTTTTTTTTTCCATTTTTCATTTACTTTTTAATATTGTTTGCCATCATAGTTTTCAGTTTGATTTTATCAATCTTGGGAAAAAAGTCAATGCTTAGGATTTACCTCAAAATGTTTCCATTTTATTATTCTTTTTCAACTCAATATAACAGAACGACCAAATTATGTCCATCATAACACATCAAGTTTAAATTCTTTTTCTTTCTATATTTTCTATTGTCTTCTCAGCATTAGGATTAAGCATCGAAATTTACAATGAAAGAAGGAAAAAAGGATAAATTTAAGGCGTTGGACCAGATGATTATGGGAAATCAATAATGCGTTGCTATTATTTTTTTGTGATGTGAATAATTCCATATGGGCATTGAAGTTGTGAGTTGTTTTAAAAAGAAAAATATCACTAGTGAAACTGCTTTTTCAGGATTTTTTAGTTTCAGTCAAACTTGTATTCTTCTTTGATGCATTAATAAATCATTCAAAAACAGATTAACCCATACGGTTTCCAGCTGAACCCAAATTTAAATTTCAGAGGTATTATCTTACATCAATCTGCGTGCATTCTCGTTTCACTTTTTTTTAATGTTTTATTTCTATCTAATTATTTTTTCTGATAAAAAGAAAAGAGAACCGGATATTCTCGAAGACAAAATTCAAACTTGATATCTTCAAAAGGGAAAGAAAGGGATTTCTGATTTGAAGAATTGAAGATTCTGAGGTATAGGGAAAGTTTGGATATGCTAAAAAGCAGTTTAACCCTATCAAGTTGCAAAGCAACTGAAATGAAAAATGTCTACCATAATAGATATAAATTGCCTTTCTTTTCGAATCAAATAGACTTGGGTGGGTAAGCTTTATTTATTTAAACAAGAAATATATGTATAAAACGTTTCGATAAATTCCCACCCGGTCGTCATTGGTTAAAGAAATGTTGCCATTGGTTCGACACAATTGATTATTAAGTGACGGGTTAATGAGCTAAAAGATTCCATGGGAGGTGTTTTGATCTTTTTTGTGATTTTTTTGTTATTTTTATTTTCTTTTCAGTGGCGTTTTTGACAAACTTTTTGTGATTGTTAATTGTTTTTTTGCGCTATTCTTTTTTTTCTTTTTTCAGAAGTTTTTTGATTTTTTTGTGATTTTTGAAAGTGTACGAGAATTTTGTTAGTACTTTCAATTGAAATAAATTATACAACATATAAGACTTTTGTATTACGTATTTCAATCGATCCCTTGTATTAGAGAAGCAGTAATTCCACGACCCATGTAATATGTAATGGATGATGCTTGTGGAAAATAGACAAAGGTTTATCATACTTTGTTAAAGTTGGCTTCTGTAATGGTGAGATTGATGTCATTGAAAAGATATTCAAGGTTATGTCACGAATGAAAACACATTGCAATATACAATTATTCCCATCACAAAAATCCAAAATACAAGAACTGCAACTACATTTATTTTTCTGGAAATAGTTTGAAATCATTTTTTGGTCAAATGAATTATTTTGACCTTAAGTCAAAAATAACATAGAACACTAACAGTTTTAAGAACAATAAAAAAAATAATTTAAATTACGAAAATATAGATTTTAAGTTTTGTGAAAAACGTATCTGAAAATTAACTATATTTCATGATTAAGCTATGATGACTTCAAAAACTTGTTTTGTTACTATTTCTTGTGCAGTTGAAAATAAATATTGGCGCCATTTACTATTTAAATCATAAATACGAATTGTTTACGCCCGAAAAAAAAGAATATGGCACGTGCCACTGAAAGAAAGAGAATAAACGCCAAAGATATTTAACATTTTGGCAAAAAAAACAACGATTAAAAATGTTAATTACCCTAATTTTGATATTGATGTAGCAATTATCACTGATGAAAGACAACGCCTTTTTACGAGCTATTGCCACGATACGTCTGAAGAAAATCGGTGCTTTTGACGAAGCATAATAAATCAATTATCAGTTGCGTTGTGAATGGCTACAATCGACTTGACAGTTGAAAGGCGTCGTAATTTCTTTAAGAAACTGGTTTCACACTGAAAGTAATTATAGAAAATTGCCTTGTCTTTTCTATGAGCACCCACCGATTTGTATTTCCATAGTGTATGTTTTGATTTGTGACCGAATTATTAACTGCAACAAAAAGCCTCTTCTGTTCAAAAAGAAATTTGTTTTCGTTGGGATTTAGACTGACAACTGCTTCCTTTAGAAATTTATTATGCAAAGACATTTACGTTTCTAAAAATTTAATGAAAATATCAACTTCCAATAAGCATGAAAATCAAGTTTCTATTAAAAAGAATTGTTCGAATTTAGTCTCACAAATCCAATACTAAAACTGCACAATTTTTCACCTTTTTTTGAAAATTTAATCAAAATTTCATCTAAAGTTCACAACGAGTGATTCTAATGCCTTTGTCAAATCTTCCTTTAAACATGATTTTAACCAGCATTTTTAATATCAATTTTTTGCTGCTTAAATAAATTTTACCGTGAGTTTTAAACAAACCAAAAAAAACTTTCTCTCTTTTGTACGTATAATCTGATCTCAGAATGAGTCGAAGAAACCTGTGTCATAAAGTATATTATATACTCTAATGAAAGATGCAAAATTAATACAACCATTTAGATGTTGGCAAAATATTTCAAAGTAAAACCTGTAATCAAGACTTTAACAAAACAAATTCTAAAAAATCTAAAAATGAAAGGTTAGAAAAAAAAGTTTCACTTACCGTTTTTGTTTTAAACTTCAATCAACTTATTCCAATAAAATATATGGTCAATAGAACTGAAGTGTATATTCTGAAGTTTTGTAAAGTTTCACGCGATATATTAACAGTGCAATCCGGACAGTGATAGATTTCCTAATAGCATCCCAAACAAGAAATAATGATTTCAACAAAATCTCTCCTGCCTTATTTTGTTAGTTTTCCTTTTCACACAATGGAATAGAAATGCGACCAATAAAATGAGCACAAGAAAACAATAGGCATAGAAAAGAAAAAGGATTACTAGAAACGACTCTGTTACGTCACAAAGAAAAAACAACTTTATATAATATAACACTTTCAAATTGCATTGTAATTGAAAAGAAAACTTATTATGCTTATTATTTTGTTATTCGTGAATACATTAAAAGATAAAAACGCAATGTATGAAACAATAAAAATAAATATCGTTCTAAGTAGTTAATATTTTTTTGATGTAGTGCTTGGGAAAATGATTCCCAGTTTTGTTTTTCTCGAATAGCGCTAGCACTCCAACACGTTAATAATTCGATAATAGAAATAAAATCACAGCATAATCTTTAAAAAAATTTCTGAAGGTGATTATTTATTAAAAGAACCAATTATCGCTATATTATTTCAAGGAAAAGAAAGGTGGAACTAGTAAAAGGTAAAAATAACAGCTTCTAAAAGCATTTATACACTTGAAAGAAAAAATAAGAAATCACGGCTATCCATGTTAGCTTTGGAATACCGCAAAAAGGAAAAACTCGTAATCGAGGCATTGTATTGAGGAAGGAATTTTTACCCCAATTTTATTTTTTGCATATACAGTGGATATGCAATTTTGCAAGAAATATTTACCATGTCTTTATAATTTTTGTATCAATGTAAAGCTCACTTCATTATCTTTCAAGTGATGTCATTTTTATAAAAAATGAAGAAGAAGAAGGGAGTAATGACGCAAAAATATGCTTTCAAAATATGTAAGTTAATTAACTCAAATTAGAAGAGTTCGTGCTTATTGTTCACATGTGATGAATCTTTACAATTTTTCTTAACTTTTGATATGTGTTCTGGAAAGGGTAATTTGGCTTTAAATTTATAAATTTTTGTTTTGGTTAGAGAATAAGTTAACTTTAAATTTTTAACTTAAATAATAATGTTTTTTTTTCTTTCTTGATAACTTAATTGACCTTAAAAATCTAATAACATTTTAAAAGCCTATTTTGCTCCATAACTCCCATTCCTCTTCTTCACTTTTCATAAAAGTTAAATCTCCTGGCAGATAATAAAGAAAGCTTTACATTGATCACAACGATTTGTTAGACGCTCCTAGTAACATTTTCATTTATATTTTCTGTGTCCAATTTAGTGAAACCTAACCTATTTCCATGCAAATGTTTCTAACGTAGAAATTCTTTGGGTGAAAATCATTTTAAAAAGAATTGACAAAATATAATAGGTATAAGTCACTTTTTTCTGAAATTAAATCCATTAATTACTATTAATTATTGCGACCAATCTCTAGGAATACCTACGTACTTGTTGGGAATCAAGCCCACGATCCAGTTGTATTAAAATTTGCGCAGTATTAGGTGCACGAAATTAAAACTGAGCGAAAAGTAATACGCGCAAATAGCTCTAGCTTAAAAAATTAAAAATTACTCTTAAAAGCTAAAATTCAGGCCTTATTCATCTACAAAGGTTTCAAAAATAAACATTCTCGAACCTCTACTCACAAAAAGGGTGACCCAGCCACCCTTTGACCATTGTTTTTAGACTTGAATTTCCTTCAGACGTTCCGTTGAACTGAATCTTTGAAAATCAACAACACTTATCCGATAGAGCAACATATCTTTGAATTTAATATTTTCCGATTGCGCTTTTAGTTGGTGTTTAGTTTTTAACTATTAGGCTACCGGGTTCACTAGTAATTATTAGGTGTGTAAATTTAAAACTGAGTGAATATCTTAACCTTGGGTGCGCGAATTAAATTGGGCGAATTTAAAACTGAGCGAGAAATAGTACGACTCCAATTTTGATACAAATACATTGCTCTATTAGCTAGGCTGCCAATTCATGGTGAGTGAACATGGTGAAAAGAAGTTCCCTCTATAACGCTAAGCAGAGGATGAGCAGAATCATTGAAATTTGATTGTGATAGGCCCAGGTTAACTCCAATATGTGGAGCCAACTATTATGTGGAAGCCTTGCATTCTTTTTAATCTCCTTCATTTATTACGTATGTTTTTTCTTTTGTGTAATTTCGTTAGTTTACTCTTTTGATCTGCTAAACTACATGTTAAAGAAAAGTACTGAAAACTAAAAACTATTCAAACCAGTTCATTTCAGATAGGAATGAAGAAGAACCTCAGAAAAGTGGAAATAGTTGCATTTTGAAGACTTAAAACTTTCTAATTGACCCTTTAGCTACGCTGTGTTTTTGGAAAAAGTGAAAAATTTCAAAGATTTTTTAACATTTTTTAGACTTTTAATTTGAATTTCTGGACACTGGAATGAGATAAACTAGTTAAGGTACCAAATGGTGGTCTCTAAGAAAGTTGTGAGGTGGTCTGGGCCAATTCTGTTTTGTTTAGAAGTTATGGGCTTCCAAAGACATAGTGGTATTTTGGTCAATTTTGGACATATATGCATATGAACTTTAATAACGTAACTAGGTCTTCACAGTTTCCTAGATCTTTGAAAAATTTGCATTAAATACTGTGATCACTCTTACAATACGACATTTGTGTCACACTGTATGTTTCAAAAAATTGGAAACAGAAAAATAAATGTAAGTTTTACAAGAAATATCCATTGTACCGTTTGTAACTTTTATTACAATATAAGGCGCTCTTTATTACCTTTCAAGTGATGTGACTTTTATTAAAAATGAAGAAGAGGAGCCAGGAATTATGAAGCAAAATGTATTCTAAAAATCAAACTAGAATTTTTAAGTTTAATTAACTCAATTTTTAACTATTTAAGTGCCGATGACAAACTTATTTGGAAATTTAAAAATATTTACGGTCCTGGACCTTAGTGACCTAGGAGTTCCATGAACCATGTAACAGAAAGCAGTCCCCGATCAAAAAAAGACTACAGTGTGTCCACAAAAACTTCCTAAAACACCGATTGAAATTTTCAACTTTCTCATCAATTTTACAACGTTTTCAATCAAAATGGAAAATTTGAAATCATGAACACACAAACGGGGAAAATTGGAAAAGTTAAAAAGTGGTTCCCTATTGCATTATATTGATATAAAATTGGTTATTGTACTTCCATTAAAAAGTTATTGTAATGTGGCGATTCCTTATTTGATTGTAAAGAATTATTAGTAATTTATTGACTTCAAAATAACTGTCTTTATATCGCTATTTTTCTTTATTTCAAAACCATTGAAAAATAACAGGCCAAACCCTCTTGCGAGATATTACACTAGTTGTTTAAACAAAAGTAATTTATTGTTATTGGCATATGTTGAGTTTAATATCTATTACTTTATTGTAATATGTTTGTAACAATGTTACGGATTTTTTATATTGAAAAATATATAAGAAAAAATAGTTTATCAAACAATAAAACTGATAGAGAAAAGTTACAAAATACGAATCAGTTCTTTTTAAAATAAGAAATTGAAGATGCTTTTTAAAAAAGAACATCGATTATCTTTTCTATAGATTTTATTTTGCTTCTATTGAATAATAATGGTTACTTTCTTTTATATATTGGGATAGAAACACAACTATAGATATTGAGATAAGTAGGGACGGTGTTCTGTTTATTTCAGACTTGTTCATTTGTGATTAAAGTTATTGCTAAACCATTTATTTATTTGAATAAAGATAATATCACTAAATCGAATAGTCAATAATTCTCGTAATTACAATATAAGTATAATAATTGTTACATTGGATTATAAAAATACTGAAAAAAGTCGATATAAAATAGGGATCACGTAAGAATTCGATAAAGAAAGTTGAAAATTCTACATACATTAATTTTTAAGAAATTCTTCTTTTTGAGATTTAATATTTAACACGCAAATCTTAATACTTACTTACAGCATTAGAAAATATATTTCGAATTTAACGTTGAATGTTGAATGTGTTCCCTAACTCTCTTGCAAAGTTTGCAATAAAAATGTAAACTAATGTGTGATTTGAAAGGTTTAGAGCTTAGTACATATGGTTGTATAATTTTCAAGGTGCTAACCTTTTTTATTTTCTACAAAGTTAAGTCGTAGGTTCAACATATGAAAAACATTTTGAATTGATATAAGGAAGCAAAAAAAGAATTTTTTAAGCCTTCGAAGCTCTAAAATAGCCTTAAGGTCGGTTTCCATACAACTGCATTTTACACTCGAGCGAAAAAAGCTCGGGAGAATTTTGCCGACGCATGTGCATGTAATAAAAATTACCGCTGACTGAGAGATTTTGAATTCTCTTGAGCTGCTCTTGACCTTGGGCGGAAAAGTTGAAATTTGAATATCTCCACTTGTTAAATACCATAAAGTGATACACAAACGCTCAAACATCTCAGAAGATTTGTTTATGAAGGGTGAAATCCAGGAAAGCAATTCCTCGAACGTTGTTGGATTCATTTTGAATGCTTTTGAAAAAATATTCTCGGTCAAACAGCATTAAATCTTTAACCAAAACATTGTATAACCCGTTTGGAACGTCTCTCAAAGAAAAGCTTTCTCGTACACATTTTGTTTTTCCTCTAATTTATCTGTCCTATTAAAAAATGTGGCTAAAGTAAATCATCAAGGAAAAAATTAAAAAATTAAAAGTGAAAAATAACGCAAATAATGATACAAAAGCCATTTTTGTTATCGCTAAAGTTGAGGATTTCAGCTATAGGGTTAGAGATGAGTTTGAATAAAATTGGTGATGTTTCTTCGCTAGGAAATGAGAATTTAAGATAAATCTTTAGAACTGAACCTCGTATCACACAAAATGAAGGGAAAGTTTCATATCGCAACAATTTTTTCTGTTATATACGCCAACTCTCTAATTTATTAAATTCTGTCAGTTACTGCATTTTTCCATTTTTCTCATGATATACTTAACAGTTATTGGAAAATAATGCCTCGTTTGAAAGAAAATTCAGAGCGGAATAATGTTACTTTACTATTGGAAAACCGCAGTAATAGCAAATTTCTTTGAGATAGACTTGAATTCCACTTTCTAATACATACCTACCTCCCTTAAAACGTTAAACATTTAATAAAAGTCCTTTTTTAGAGCGTTGAAGATATGAAGACGCAAGTCACTTCTTAACCCTTTGGCTCCCACACGGTTTTTGTTATTTTTTGAAAAAAAATTACTCCCTGACAAACAAATGCAATTCAGGCTCAATGTGTAAGTGTAAAGTATAACAAACTATATATTTTCTGAAAGCATATAAAATTTCCTAAAAAATGAATATTTTTTCTGTTGCTATGGAAACATAATGCCTATAGAAAGAAACAAAATGGCGGAAGAAACTGTGAAAATAATGAAATTTTGGACTTTAGGCCTTAAAAAAGATATTTTTTTTTACCCAGAGCTGTATATTGAGCCTGTTATATGTTGTTTCCTAACTATTTAGGAGTACAACAACAAAAGTGTTCAAAATGGCATCTAAAACCTCTTTTGTAGAGAGATATTTCTTTCCTTGTTGATTTAAGGAACTTCCTGCCCCGTCCGCCATGACAGTTTTCACAACAAATAAAATAAAAGTTTACTACAGCTACAAAATCAATGTTACAATGATTTAATTGGTCTATCTATGTTTCTATGCGACTTCAGAACTGCACTACAAAGTTTCCGGGCATAAATCGTGGAAGTCAGGATTTAAAAAGGGGTCCATATATGGACTCCTTGGGAGCCAAAGGGTTAAGGGGCCTAAAAACTTTCATATGGCGACACAGAAGAAAGAAAATAATCTAGATAAGTTGTTTTGGTTGTAACACACTTAAGGCAACGCCAATTTTTCTTGAAACATTTCTGATCAAAATGCATTAACCCTAGGGGGGAGGACCACTTACTTTTGCTTGGATAATCTTTTTTCTAAATATGAAAGCCAACTGAAACTAAACATTTTCTGAAACTTTCAGGTATATATGACCATCTAATGTCTAGTTATGCCCAAAATGAGGCAGCTGGATGTCAAAATAGTAGTCATTTTGGTGTAAATCACCCCAAATTTGAAACTCGATAACTTTTGATAGAATAATGTTTTTTGCATGAAATTTTCACCATTTCTTTATCATCATAAACTAATCCATCAAAATCATTAAATTTTGTGATAATGTCATAGTCTCATAGTGGCGCATTAAAATAAATAATTTTCCAACGTTTGGCGCATTGCTACTCCTACGGAAATGAAACTCACGGGAAACTGATGATTTACTTATGAAGGCCAATTGGCTTGACTATTCAAAAATCAAAACAGTTTGGAAAAATATTTTTCTATCAGGAGATATTGCTCGTCAAAAATCCTCCTCAAAAACTGTGTTTTTACATTTTTGATGACGTCATAAGGTTGCCATAGCAACCATTGTAAAAAGTTTGGTATTTTCTTGCCTAACTCATAAATAAGCTAAGTATGTGCTAAGTTTTAAGCTGACAGCATTACTGGTTCTACAGAAAATATGTATTTATATATGTGTTAATAATTTAGTGGAATTACCCTTCTGGACAAATCATTAAATGTTATAAAGGATTTGCCATAGTCAAGAATGTACAGTGTGTATCAAAATGTTGGAAACGCAAAATTCAAACTTTATTTTTTCTACGTATATGGTTTATTTTCTATAAA
>JAUBWS010056657.1:0-16524 GCA_032270445.1 Darlingtonia californica | reverse complement strand
ACAGACAGACAGACAGACAGACAGACAGACAGACAGACAGACAGACAGACAGACAGACAGACAGACAGACAGACATTGTCAGATTCTAGCTCAACTGAAGTTGAGAATACTCTTAGTTTCAAGGCTCCAATGTTCCAAGCATACAACTTTGGGGTTCCAACTTCTAACCAAAACGCTGAAATAAGCTGCTTACATGGGTATCTGTTTTGAATAACTGTAACGGAGCTAAATCGGTCCGATCAAGATATAAACATCCATCAGAAAACAGTAGAAAGCGAACATTTCCAGTACAGTTCTGTTTTTTCAGCGGATCATTATCGGAAGAAATAAATACTACCCACCTTAACTATTTACCACCGCCCTCCTTTTACAAACCTATCAACAGTTATAAGTAAGAAAGTAATGAATAACACATACTTCTGACTTCTTGCTAGGTGGCGCACGTCTTTCATTAGTAACTTTTCCTGATGACCCATCACCTCTTTCTTCAACTGATGAGGCGGATGAAACTCTTTCCTCGTCTAAAGATTTCTTCTTTTGTAATTCCATACTCCTTTTCTCTTTAAGTCTTGCTTTAGCCTGCATTCGATCGTGTAAAATCTTCCTGACTTGTGCAGGATTTTTAACGGCTCCTGACGAAGAGGAATCAGTTATCTTTTTACTTCTAGGTTTTGTATAATCTTTATTACTTTCTCTGCTACTGACGTCTCTATCATGACAATCCGTTGAGGATGTTGGTGAAGTTCTTTTCTCAGGAGATCTGGCCTCTTGACCATTAATTTCAATGTCTCTGGATCTCCTTATTTGTTTTGATTCGTCATTTGATATATTGTTATTATTATTATATACTATATTGCTTGTTATTTTTCTATTCGATTGCTTTTCATCCTCAACCAACTCAATATCCACCTTGGATGCAGTAACCAATCCTTCTGAATTCGTTTCTTCTGTTGGTTCTTCTACTGGAGGAGGTACTTTTGCTTCCTTCTGTACAATCTTTTTGGTCTCATCTCGACTTTTCCCTTTTTGCCTTAAAAAGCATCGATAGTAAAGATATTATAGAAAGATATGCTAGCGCTGATTGTCACTAACAATATTTATTTGCCCTCTACTCGTCAGAATGACGTCCCTTTAAAAACTTAACATTTAATGATTTTACAATAGGCTTACAAGTATGATAATTTTCACATAAGATATCAAAATACTGCAAATAGAGTTTGAATTAATTATAATTTCAATAACATGATACCTATTTTTGGTTCCTTCCAAAAAGATTGCAATATGCTTTTTGATAAAGGGGTGTCTTAAAATACGTGAAGCACTTGGTCGACTTGAAGGTTCATACTTTAACATGGATCTTATGATATCTAGCAATTCCTCTGAATAGTATTTCGGCATTGTCGGTGTCTAAATTAAAATTTAAACGATAAAATGTTAGTATACTAAACAGTATTGGCTTTTTGATAATATTACTGAAACTGGAACGTAAATTTAATTAAAAATGTCATTAAAAAGTTTTGATTATAAACCAAAGCAAACTTTACAAAGAAAATATTAAAAGTATTGAATGAACAGATTTACTGACATTGGTAACAGGTTTCTTTGTGCACTCCAGCTCAATTTGTAATTGGTTGAATATTATTCAAGTTTAGTACAAATGTTTTGGTACAAATGTGCCCTACCTTTCCTTTTAAAATTTTGTACACCAGTGAGTTCATATCTTTTGCATTGAATGCATGTTTGAGTGTGGCCATCTCATAAACACAACATCCGAGAGCCCAAACATCAGACTTGTGGTTATATGGCTTATTGGAAAACAATTCAGGAGACATGTAATATGGCGTACCTATCAATGTGGTAGCCATATCACAATTATTATCCAGTACACGTGCTATACCAAGGTCGCCAAGCTAAACATCACAGTAAACAAAATGTAAAAGAAGATTTGCCACATACTAACTGAACAAAAAACATATACCCAAAGTGCAAGGGAGAAGAGGCATATTTCATCTCAACAAAAATTCAAATACAATTTTTATTCAAATGTAACATATGGTGATAATAAAGAAAGATTTTCTTTGTATTCTTTTATTGTTGTCAAAAATAAACACAAACCTTGATAATTTTGCTCTTTGTTAAGAATATGTTCTGGGTTTTTAAATCTCTGTGTAAGATATTCCGGTCATGTATATACTAAAATGAATGGAGAAATTTATAAATAATGAAAATCTATCAATAATTAAATTACACCATTAGAATTTACAGTGTGATAGTGTCAATAATTGATTTTGTGGACTAAGTTTGCCAAATTTACTTATCAATAATTGATTCCATCATTTGAATCAGGAAACCAAATGGTGTCCATAATTTTATTTGTGGGGAGACTCATTTAGTATCCTGGGCACACTACCATGTGGTTCAAATAGATTGGCGTAGGAATGTTGGATATGAATATGAATATTTCAATCATTTTAAAGGATGAATCAAACATCCAAATACCAATGATTGATAAGAAAGATGAATAAAGTTTAACATGAGACTAGAGAGAGAATCGTATTTATGATTTTCAGATGCTTGTTCATAAAATTGTCTGAATATTCTGAGATTGGTAAGTTTAAGAGAATAGTATTTCTTATCAAAACTTCTTCCTTTTTCCTACAAACTTCATTGTCTCTCAATTGGCTGAGCAATAAACTGTATTTGGAGCTGAATTTTGAAATTTAATAGATTTTCAAATACAATTTTTAATGGAGTAATAGGAAAATGCTCACCTGTAAAGCCATTGCAATTTGAACAAACCACTCCACAATTTGAGTTTCTGATAAATATTCGCTTTGTTTGGCTTGCTTTTTCAATCTTGCATACAAATCTCCTCCTTCACAATATCCCATAACAATAGATAAATGACCATCTTCTGTTTGGAAAGATTCTTTGTATGAAACAATGTTTGGGTGGCGTAGCTTGGACAATATCTCCACCTGTAATTGATATAATCTTATCTTACAAATCAATACAATTTTGTCAATTTCCAACAGGAAAATACAAAAACTAAACCCATACAACATGTTTAATTTTTTGGCATTTGAAATAAGTCACTTTGGTCACAAACAGGTGTTGGATAGCCGAGAGTGCTGACATGATTGTCCTCAGGGAGGATATTGTAGTTTAAGGTGGCCCTGCACCCTGATGTCATAAATGACGTTTTATGGTTTAATTAATTATCAAATGTCATAGAACTTAGTTTATTTTTAACACAATGATGCTCCACTTTATTTGGTCAAATTCATTATGTAGGTTTACATGAATCAGTCAAAATGGACTGCATTTTGCTTTGAGAGACTTTTAAAACTTAGAAGCATTCTTTATTTGGCATATTTTCGGGTGTGGGATGTAATGTTTGCTTTACTCTGAAAATTTAGAAAACTTCACAAGGTAACTAAGATTTTCTGTATCATGCTGATTGTCATTACCTCTTGTTGTGCAAATGTTCTTTCTTTTTTGGTTGCATTATGAAGATCAATCTTCTTTATGACATACTAAACCAAAAAAAAATGTATGTATACAATCTAAATAATATAAGACGCAAAAATCAGCTTAAAACATATGTTGAATTTGTTGTCACAATATTTCCACTGAATGTATTTATCAAGTGTAACGCCTTCACTGATTTTTGCAGAGTCTTTATCTGACGGAAAGTGAATGCTTCTGACATGAACTAACTTTCTTCTATATACCGGAATTTCATTTAGTTTAAATCCCTTGTTAATTTGGTAATTCTTTTTCTTTAAGATTAGTCTTCTCTTGGGAAAGTGATAAAGCAATCACATGATAAAGACATTCCCATATCTCTTTTCATAAGAGAATGTGTGAAAAAGTAAGAAAACTGAAAAAATCAAGGTGATTTTGATATTAGAAATTTGATCAAAATTAAAATCATTTTATTAATGCAACTTATCAAAATCTCTTTAGCAACTTTTTGAGATGTGTGGATATTAGCAGCTTAAGCCAATAATTTAGTTGCTTCCTTGATTTTATTACAATTAACCAAAGGATAACCATATAAATTTTGGTACAGAGAAGTTAAGGAAATTTGGCCTAATACATATACAAATAATCAAATTAAGTCCACTTAACTTTTTCAGCTGCACCAAATTAAAAAAATGACAAATTTAATTATTTGTCTAAATGGCTAACTAATGCAAAAAATAAGCTAATTTTGGCTTTAAAAGTTTGGTTTTCTTCAAATTGAATATGCAACAAATTAAAACTAATCTGCTTAGAAAAATCAATTTCACTCTGCGTCAAATTCAGTCCACGCCAAAATTTCTCGAGATATAGTAATTGAACCACATTTCAATGAGCATGCAATTTTTATATTTTAGTAATCTTAGTTCCTGTGGAAGATGACAGAGTAAAAAATTTTGGTAAATAAAATAAAACAGTGTAATAAAGGAAGTCAAACCTTTTTTTTATCTTTTTTATTAGTAGCAAGTGTAACTTCCCCATAACTCCCTTTGCCAATAACATCTCCTATTACATAATTTTCCAGTGGCATTATAACTATTGCTATGTTTATAGCATCTGCAAAAAATCAAAACAATTGAATGATTATTTTAAACTTAGTCATCATTAACACTGTAGGAGTGCCTAACACTAAGTGAATTTGTTAGATTACTACTCAGGCCCTGGGTAAGATGGATAGGGGTGTACCATTTGTAAAATTTCACCATATGAGTCAAAATATGTAGATTTTTGTGGAAGAAAATAATGTCAAAAAATTCAAAAAAAATTCGAAACTGACATTGGGAAAAAATAATCAAATTTGGTACACACCTTTATTTCCTGCACTTAGTATTGGTTTTATAATGCTGAAAAAACTGAATCGTTTTGGCGACTTCTTATTATCCTCAAGGATAGTTTACCTAAGTGCAGTGGTTCACCTAAGTTTCCCAACTCATGTTATTGTACTATAACATTCGTTTTAACGCCAAGAATGTTTACATTATTTTTAACCACAATGATTTATCTTCTTTGTTATTCTCTCCCAGTTTGAGACAATAAACTGTATTTAATAGGGGAAGATGCATGCTTTTTGTTCTCAACTAGTGCAGCCGGAGGTTTTGCAAACATACCCCTCTATAACATACACTGCTTAAAATATTGTTCACACACAAGACTTGAGTGGAAAAGCTGGCTTTCAAGGGTAGTATAAGTATTTTTCTAAAAAGGAATGGGGTACCTAAATATATAGTGTTCCAGGAGCATGATAGGTGCTCAGCTTTTCTGGCTTGATGTTATGAACAAAGATCTTTCAAGGATAGTCAACCTGCCCCTTTAACTGATTATATAAACTATCAAAAAACTTCCACTAAAAATTGAAAAATTAGAAGAAAACAAAAAAGTAAGACTACAAATTGAGAAAAGCCCAATTAAAGGAAAAACTTGTGAAAACCTTGTTAGATCAAATAAAAAGAATATTGATGACATTCTAATTGCTAATGAAAACACCAAAAAAACTAACATCTGATTTGACTAATTAGGAGCAATCCTATTCACTGTTTTATACTATTGAAAAATACCAAATGTTAGGAGGCGAAAACTCTGATTTAAAAATTGCAGCAATTACTAAGACAAAAGAATTATAGTAAAAGCGTTATTGATAACACAATTTCAGAACTAACTATATAATGAAAATGACAAAATTAAAATACCAAAAAAAGCTAAAAAAAGTAATAATCATGGAATAGACAAAAATATTCAAAAAATCATAAAAAATCATAAAAAACTCATAAAAAAATGTAAACAAACGAAAAATCATATCATTAAAAATGAAATAAACAACCTACAAAATACTATCAAAATGGAAATTGAAAAAGAAGAGTCTGCAAAAAGAAATTGAATGTATTAATTCAATGACAACTCCAAAATGTGGAAAACATTAAATAAACAAAAATAAAAACAAAAAATTGTAAAACTATCACCTTTTTTTTTTAGTAAGGCAGGTCGTACAAAAATGGCAGTGAAATAAACTTCACTGATGTGGGAAAAAAAAGTCTAAAACTGGATAGAGTCTACAACCAAACAGAAAACAACTCTTTCACAGAAAATCAAATCTTAGAAAAAATTATAAAACTAAAAAATAAAAAAACACCTGGAATTGACAAAATGAAAAATATCATCCTCAAATATCTTTCCCCTTCTCTTTCTTTTCTTTTGACTAAAATCTTTAATGCTTGTTACAAATTATCTTATTTTCCAAATGCCTGAAAAAAGGCTTGTGTTTCCATGATGTACAGACAAAAAGGAAAAAATGATCCTAACAACTACCGGCCTATAAGCTTCCTGAACCTTACCTTAACGTACCGAGTCGAGCGGACTCGGACGCCTTTGACAATTCTTCTCCACTCTTCTTGATTGTTCATCGCTCTTCCCAGTTGCTCTTTCGTCATATTGGTATCATCGCATGTCTGGTCAACATATGTTGCTTTGGAACGTCCTCTTGACCTTTTCCCATGCCCTGGTTCCATAGAAGTAGTTGATGTAAAGTTTCTTCTTGTCTTCTTCTTGATAAATCTACATAAGGCGTCTCGTTTTGATAATGTGAGTTATCTAAGGAAGCTGTCTATATATCTTAATTAAGAGAATTGTGCTTTTTCGACATTGACTGTCTGACAACAAGGCTATGTCACCAGGGAAATCCGTATCGGTAATGGTAGTAGGAGGATGTCTTCTGCTGAGTCTTGGAATCAGTGTAAAGCCGGTTTCATTAGGATTTGAAATTGTTTTTCGCATGACATAATCAAGTGCCAGGATGAATAATAGTGGAGCTAAGGTGTCTCCTTGAAGTACACCTGCTTGAATCGCGAAAAAGTCTGTATCACTGTCAGGAGAGAGGACTTGAGCTTCAGTGTTAGTGTACAAGGTGTTTACTGGCTCTCACAATTTGCATGGGAATGCTCTCATTATGTCCATTAATTTTCCTCTGTGAATTGAATGAAATGCCTTACTAAAATCTACAAAAATAAGGACAGCAGGACGAAACCGAAACGAAATATATAATACATTATATATATATAGATATATATATATATTTTTTTAATTTTATTTTCTTGCTGTTTATTATTTGCTTATTGTTTTTGTCTGTTTGCTTGTTATTTGTACTATGAACTTGTAATTTTTTTTTTTTGGTGGCAATCTCTTGAGGTTGAGGTTGTCTCCTTCTTATTTGTTTAAGAAAATAAATTGTTCAATTCAAATTCAAAAAAATTCAATTCAATTCAATTCAACCTGTTTTGATTCATGCGTAAAATTGGTTCAATGTGTGGGGTCTTATTCTCTGGAGGAGCATCTTGTTGTATACCGTAAAAGGGGACAACTTGCACTTTGACGGGGTCACTTTGACACGCCACAACAAACGACATTTTCTGGTCTGCACTCCAAAACTTCACAATGTTCACATGTTTGAGCTTAGTTGCAGACTAAAACGGAATTGCCATATACATCGTATATAAAGTGCAGACCAGAAAATGTTGTTTGTTGTGGTGTGTCAAAGTGACCCTGTCAAAGTTCAAGTCGCCCCCTTTTATGGTACTTACTGAACCAACCGCTGATAAAATCTATACGTGGGCCTCTGACTGTCTGAAAACAATATAATCAACACAGAACAGTCAGGCTTCCAAAAAAATAAATCAACTAATGATCATTTATTCCTACTAACCCAAACCATCATAGAGGGCTTAAAAGAGGCGATCAAACTGATGCCATTATGATAGACTTTGAAAAATGCTTTGATAAGGTATAAACGGACGACCTAATTTACAAACTACACAAATTAGGCATCAGCATCAGTAAACAAAACCTATCAATCATAATAATAATAATAGTAGATATTTTGAGTGGCTAGCTCAGAATAACCCAGACCATACCATAATGTGCTGTGGTTGTTTCCACTCGCTGGGGGCCACAAAATCACCAAAAGTTTTTTAACTAACAGAGAGCATATATACTGTAAAAATTGGCGATAAAACCTGGTTAAACCATCTAATGGGTTACCTCAGGGCAGTTGTTTTAATCTTTCTTTTCACAACAACAAAACCTATCAAAAAATAAAAAACTCTTAGTAAACTTAGCAACTACAGATTTTTCTACAGGGAGCTTAGCTTATCAACTCCAAGAATACTGCAATACTCCAATATGTGGCTCAATAAAATTTCTGTCTGAATATTTCTGTTTGTGTGTGGTAATACGACACGCATTCTCGTTCATGTTGACACCTCCAGCCAACCTCAGTCAGCTGTTCACTACAAATATGTTCGCTAATCAAAATCTTAGTTTTCAGTTTTCCATAAGTCACAGTGAGGGAAACATTTCGCGCGATTAAAATTCTGTTATTCTATGGTAAGGGAAACTCGATCCGCGCGAGCCGCGCGGACTTCTCCACAGCTTGAGTTATACCTTAGTTGTTTTAGTCGTACCTCTGTATAGAAAACCTTTCTTTTTGCAAAGTAAAACCTTTTCTCTCATAAATCAGCATACAGGTTTTCCTCCAACGTAAAAACCTCAAACTAAAATTATTGAATAAGCGAGTCCAACCAAAACAAAGTTTAAGATTTCCCATTACTTTCATTCTTGTTCTCTCTGCTCTGCATTCCAAGTGAAATTCAAGTTCAGTCAGTGGACACTCAACGTTGGTGAGTTTGGAATAGAATTCAACGTAAGAACCTATGAAAATTGTTTATATTAACTGTTTATATTTAGTTTCTTCTATCATTTAGCTAGTGTTTTTACCAGGTTGTTTTCTACACACTTTTGTTTTAACTGTTGTGTTATATTAGAAAGCTTGGAATGGCTGATGACGGAGACAGTCCATTTCTATGTTCCAACAGGTTATACTTCCCGACTGCCCGATGAAAATAAAGGTCTTGAAACCTCAAAAAGCTCATTTCAATCCTCCTATTTTGAGGTATTCAGAGAATCAGAGGTTTGAAAATCAATGAACTCTGGGGAAAGTTCATTAACATTTTCTATATTATAAGTTTTTAACTCAATATGCATATCCTGCTTTCCTTTACATGGATGAAAAAGAAAAGTTGTTTATCCTACACAGTACTTTGCATAAATTTCCTTCAGAGCCGCTCGAGACATCCCGAGGCTGGAAAACCATAGAGGAACTATTTTGGGACAATTTTTACAAGTTTAAGACAATTTTTGGGACTACTTTTTTTTTTAATTTTTTCCTTAAAAATGTGTTAAAATGACAAACATTTTTAAGGGACTGAACTCAAAATTTCTAATTTTACAACTCTTCGACTCCGAAGAATGAAAAGCACCCTCTTATGGATAGCACATACCTCTACTACCCTCGGTCCCCCCACCTATGGATTCAACCTGACCATTCCAAAGATGGATTCTATATGACATATAATGCCTATTATATTTTTTCCTGCTATTTTCTGTGTAATAAATATGAGACATGAGCTATTAAATCACAAGTATTCAAGATATAGGTGACTGGCCATTTTCATGCATTTTGCCTGCCTTTTTCATTTTTTTAGGCTTTAACACATTTCAACACTGGTATAGTATAGTCTTAATAAGACCCTGAGCTTCCATCAGACGTCCTGGGGAATGTTCGGTGGTCAAAATATATTTAAAAAACCACTGGCAAAGGACACTCTTGGAAGATATGTTTGATGATGACTGGCAAGGTATTTTTTAAACAAATAACAACAATATGTCTCCAAAGGAGACAAAAACAGTTGTTTCTCCTTGTTTAATCTCCTTTTTTCCTAGTTTTAAGTTTTGTTCCACAACAACAACATCTTTCGTGGAGAATCAGTAGCATTTCTTGTATGACCTAAGACTAAAATGCATCCTGAGTTTTGTGGAAAACCATAGCTCCCGAGTTAGGTTAGTTGTTTTGTTTGATTAAATGACATTTGCTTTTTATACTAAATTTTGATCCTGAATGTTATATAATGTTTACATTTTGCTCTGCTATCTGTTAATGGAAAGAGATGCTATTAAATTTCAAAAGATAATCAAGCCTAGCTATATTGACTGCCATTTTCTTGCATTTTGCATCTCATTTTTATGAGATTTTCCCAAGTTGTGGTGGTGGATCGATAAAAGTTGGCCACATGCTATTGAGATATGTGGGGTGCTTGTAATGGTATGATTTTTCAAATTCTTGTGTCCCAATAAGTATCATAAAATATAAACTATAGCTTCTGAGCTAGGTTTGAGTAGTGTGATCGAGCAACATTGTTTCTTCATACTATATATCTGGTCTTTACTTGCTTGTTTTATTTCATACCTGAATAAAGAACTTATTAAAGCTGGAAATGGCATAAAGCAAAATGCAGGTGCGAATACAGGGGTGTAGCAAAATTTCAGGAGGAGAGTGACTAGCTGTTAAAATATCATTGTGTATTGTCAATAAGTAAGAGATAATTAATTTTTGATGACCCATCACTCTACTACTTATGCACATTCAGACACTGCTATACTTGCCCAACCTTAATGTAAATGTTGATACGTTTTCACCTTTTTAGATAAAAATGAGTTGGAAATTATTGATGGTTACTGTAATTTCTGTTTGTTATTTTCAAAAATGTAAAGCCCAACAGTTTGAGATTTCGGACTTTGAAAAACGAAAAAAGCAAGGAAAAGAACTTTATGAACAATTTGACCATGGTCAAAAATACCAAAATTCGAAATGTTGGCGTTCAGCATTATCCTTGGTTGGTGCCAGTTGTAGAGAAATGAGCGATATTCACCAGAGTTATCTTGCATTGCAATTTTCGAATTGTCATCTGGAGAAATCTGGATATAAAACATACCCCTGTACCCTAGAAAATTTCCAAACATGTACAAACGAAATGTTACCCATTGCATTCAACACCTATACACAGTTTTTCACACATGTATCTGATATTTGTTTCTACTTACAAAGTGAAAATTGGAGGGAAAAAACTGAAGAAACGATTGATAAATTATCACAAACATCTGCAGAGTCGTTGAATGTACTCTCACAATCTGTACAACAGCAAAGAGAAGTCTTATCAGGTCAAGAAGAAAGTCTTAAGAACCAAAAAGACATAATCAAAAATGAAAATATATTGAAGGAGACTTTACTATCGTCTGCACAATCAGCTAAAGATGTTTTTGAAGAGGTACGCGAGCAAGCTCAACAGCAGAAGACCATGTTCTCAGAGACATTCGATAACATCTTTCAAAGTGTGGAGAAACTGGCAAACCTTCAAAAAATGTTACTTGGTGAATTCATTGGGTTGCAATCTGTTGCGTTTTATTTTGTTGCAACTATTGTTTGCTACTTATTTACTAGCACACCACAAACTTCTGGTGCTAGACTGTTTCTTTTTGGTGCCTTGAGTATATTGATAATCACTGAGCGAATTTTTGTGGGAAGAACAGTCAATAATGAAGATCAACAGCTCACTTCAGTAAGAAAATCTTCTTTTGTAAATCATAGAGGATCCCCGAATTTATTTTCATGTTGGTCTGATTTCAATGTTTGCGAAAAACATGTCGCTGAAAGTTTACAAATTTAACTACTTTTGAAAAAAACTACAGAATATTACTTTAAAGATTTTAAAATCTCGTGATAATTCTTTGTCAAAAGCGGGACAGGGCTGTACAAAAATTTGTTTAATATATCTGTTTATTTCATTTATGGCTCTGTAAACTTTGTCTGTTGATTGAAACACTCTGCACTGCTAGAAGCTTGTTAACTCCTTGTTAGAGATTACTATACTCAAAGTATGGTGCCTTAGAATATGGAATTACCAACTTTGAAAAAATAAAGAGTGTAATCTTTCTGCTCTTCATTTAGAGTATTATACACGAAAGAATCTGGATACTCAGAAAGATATTTCTTGTATTTGGTACTGTCATTCTCGGATTTTTCATTATAAGATACAAAGACTTCAATAAAATCAATTACTGTATGTTGCAAGACATTCAATCACAAATCAGTGAACTTCGAAAAATACAGCAGTCAGAATCAACTAGCAAGATTCAAGGTTTTGATGAATCTGATGGGAATGCAATCTCTTTGAATGAAACAGTAGTACCAGTTTCTGAGAAAGAAAAGCATTTGACAGAAGCTGCCAAGAAATTGGAGTAAGTGATATTGGTGATATATGACTTTGGTGGGCGTTAGAAATCAACGGATATTAAAAATTACTCTTAGAGATTATTTTTCAGGAAGTTTTGGTAGATTTTTATAACTTAACTTAAATCGTATCCAATGTTTTTTTTAATTTCATTCCTTAAAGGGAATTATAAGGTTTTGATCAAGAATAAGTGGAGTAGTCGAGGGAAAGGAGTTACAACTCTAGTTTACTAGCTAAGCCTACTTAGTACTTACATCCAGCTACTCAAATACAATTCGAAACCTTTAGGTGGTTGGTTTGCCTAGTTTACATAAAGGACTATTTTTTCCTAAGGCTAACAATTCAATCATTTGTGACAAGTACTCCACATAAAGCTAATCTAGAAGCGCTTGAAACAAGTCATTCAAAGAAGTCGAAATTGAAGAAGAACAACAAATCGCTCGCTCAATTTTCAGATGATGATGAACTAGACTTAGAAGAAACAATGATAACTAGAAATGATCGAAGAAAATCAAAGAGCAGAACCAAACCCAACGAAACAATGAATGTAAGGACTTGTTGTCGTCTAAGCGCGTTTTGCGCGAAAAATTAGCTATTTAAAGCGATTTGATCGTGGATGGTCAAGCTTGAAGTATTTCGTGAGAATAAACTTCTCGCAAAAAATGGCAAAACCACCAAAATTTTCTTCCCGCGAGAGTTTCTTTCATTAAAAGTATCACCATTCACTATATCATTTCTCTTTTTTACCAGGAAAGCAAGTACAACCTACGCAACAGAAGAAAATGACAAAAAAAAAAACAACAAAATAGCCATTGGTAGCAAATTAATGACGAACTACAGAAACGATGAAAATGAGCAAGCATTCTTCAGCTAAGTGAAAAGCAAGAAAATATTAGCAGTCAAATGATATGTTATTTGGAGAAAATTTGCTACGAGAAATTGATTGGTGCATGTTTCTTAAAATCGCCAAATAAAGTCCGGGCCAAATTAAACATTTTTTATGGGCGCCCATTTGGCACACAAGAGTATGTATTATTGCAAAAAGGTCTCTTGATTTCGTTTTTTGATTTTTTGTGTTTAGGAGCCATCTATAGAGTACATGCGGAGTTGAGGGTGAAGGGCGGAGGGGAGGCAAGTTCAAATGCCAGTACCCATTGTTTTATGACCTTATTTCTATTGTATCATTGCGTGCATTGGGCGTAGAGGGTCCACAAATCAATAGTAAATTGCGTACTTAATGGATGGCGTCTTTTGTTTGGTTGTCAGTTTGACATCCTTTTTTATACACATTTTTGGTGTAACTTGTCTGTTTTTTACGTAATGGAAAAGCTATATTATAAAATTTTTAGCATTTTTAGATTTTGTAATTTTTAATATTATTTATATGCAAATCAAAATTTGAAAATAGAATTTTTTGACATATTACAGTGGAATCTCTATAAAGCGAACACCCTATAAGGTAGAAACCTTCATAAGACAGTACGTCAAGGGAGTTGAAACTCTATGTAAAGCAGACACCTTATTTGTTTTCTTACATTTGATTATTTTTTTGCCCAAACTTTCAAAAACCCTCTCAATTTTTTTTTACCCATTCAACAGCCTTCTTAGCAACAAGAAACGTATACTGAACTGGAATCTCCTAGATATATCCCGCATCGTGGTTGCTATATGTCGAATAATTATTTTATGCTAAATCTCAATAAAGCGGACATCTCTATAAGGAGGACACTTTATTTTGAACCAATGGTGTTAGCTTTAGAGATATTCTACTTTATATGCTAAGTTTATTATACTCGGTAATGATAATTTTGAGTTTTCTGGTTAGGATAGTAGTTCTCAGTGTTCTTTGTCTCGAAATACTTTATAGACCTTTCCCGAGATTATTGTTTTCAAGTCTGGTCTTGTTTTTAAAACAATTTTGACAACAAAATCCAATTGTATTATTCTAATTATCTACTCTTTGTATAATTTTAATTGATAGTTTGAAAGCGAGGTCTGACGTGCTAAAATTCTTCTATTTTGATAATTTACAACGGCTGTGCATTTTTGAACAAAATTTTGGATCATTAAACACTTTGTTATTATATGACTCCATCATTATTGTCAGCATGTCAACACAAAAGTGGTTGACAACGAAACTATGTCATGTAATATTTTTTCAAGTTTTGTATAGTGGAAGACCATCACAAACCAAGTGACGGCAATTTTATTTTGGTCATGTGATTAGTTGATAATTTACAGACTGTACTTATTTTACTTAAAAGGATCATATCTCTATAACCATAATGGCAAAAAACGTCAAACTTGGTACGATGGTAGATGTTAGTAACAGCTATAATAAAAGTTCGGTAACTTAAAAATTATGCTAGATAGTTGAAATTCCGCCTGAAATTTGTTACTGGAATTATTAATTTAAATTCATGAAAGTTAACTGCATTTATGTGGCTCTGAAAATTAAATTGAAAACATGAAAATTTTTATTTTCTCTCCCACTAGGTCGTGTTTTTTCACTGATACTAATACCAATTGTTTTTCGATCAAGTTTGATCAGCGAGATACAAATAGATTTAAATCTTTTTTTATCTCGCTGATTGACTTCAAAACTTCTTGGAGAGCTTTTATGGAGAATATAATGAATTTATGTTCACTAATAACCGATATATAGAAGAAATGTAGCCAGTTGGCAATGATTTACATCGGTTAGTGCTACCTGAAGCATTTGTTACAGGCCAAAATTTCGCTTATTTTAAGGAACACATAACTTTTTGAGCAGTCTTTAAAATCTTTGCAAAGCTTTTTTGCAAGCCTGGATTCTGTGGGCCAAAAAACTGCACTTTGTGGTGCAAAAGCCATGTAGACAATCAACGTAAAAAATCAAGAGCTTGTTCAGTGGTTAGTGCCCAGTCTGAAGATATCTTTGAAAACCAAACCTACTTTTTGGGCCATAGCTGATTTTTGCCCTTGGGAAGCTACAATGTAAATGACCTTAGGTTAAAAAGAAAGGATTGTATGGAAAAGGTTATAGGCTAAAACGTCGAAATTAATTTCATGGGATACTTAATAGCCTGTTTGAGACCAAATAAATTCAAAGCCAGGACAAGATAGCCCATATCTGTACGTATTAATCAAAATTTCAAGGTTAGTAGGACAAAAGAAAGAACGAATGAAACAAGGGATAAATAAATACACGTAGGATAAGTCACACTAATCTATTGCTAACTAACGATCACAATACAAAATTGGGAAAATTGGTTGCGAAGACACTTGCAGCCGCAATAACAAATTTAGGGAGATCTGACTTGAAGAAGGACCTGACACTTGCAACTCATGTTTGTCTTTAACAGTGAGGGAACCACACACATCAAGCCAAGCTATCGAGCCGGAGCTGTCCTATAGCCATAGCTATCACGTATAACCGACGGATTGTATTTCAACTTCAATAGAAACACTGGACACACGCACACCTAAAGCTACACACCATAACAAATACTTTAGGCGTACAAACTTTCGCGATCAGAAACTTTCGCGATTTTCGCAAATATTGACTCAATTCGCGAAAGTTAATGTTTTCAAAAATTCTCGATTAAGCCATTCGCGAAAGTTTATGCTCGCGGAAAGTTTAAATTTTCAAAAATTCAAAGAAAAATTCCCCATTCGCGAAAGTTTATGCTCTCGAAATAATTTTCTATGCCTCATTCGCGAAAGTTTATGCCAAAAATTTCGCGAATTTTGACACTCGCGAAAGTTTAATCATTGAATATTGAAGGTATCCAAACAACTGGGTGCACTGATACCACATAAATAGCATGTATGACACAACACAGTTATCCCAACAACGGGACGTACGAGATGAACTAACTACTCTCACATGTGTGTGCGTGGCGTAAGTATGAGAGCGTGAACATGCATCATAAACAATCATCATAATGATATTCATAAAACGTCTCAAGTCTTACACCTTCAGAGAGCAAAATGCAAAGTTTTGAATTTGTGAGTACTTATTCAAGGGCAACAAGTCAGCTCTGGTCGAAACACTTAAGGCTGCAAGATACTTCGTGCCACAACGCCGTTTATTCCGCCCCTGGGCTCAAAACCATGTGACCAATGCAGGAAAACCGTGGAGCTAAATAGACGGCTTAGGAAGATCGTCTTTACTGTCTGCTGGCTGGCTTCGTTCTCCTTCCCGATGTGATTACTACGGCGTTTCGACCGTCGAACTAATTCTCGTCGTTTGTGGTGTTCATGAAAGCAAACAAAAAGAACATTGATTGTACATATCTGTGATTACTGCTGTGGAAGAGAATGTAGGGTAGACCAGGCATATTTTGAGGTAGGTACCACCTTAAAAGGGAGAAATTCTGACTAACTCAGGTGGTTAGGTACACCA
>JAUBWS010056646.1:0-16527 GCA_032270445.1 Darlingtonia californica | reverse complement strand
CAAGCAAAAGTAGGTATCAGAAAACAGAAAAAACAACAATATCAGCAAAACAAATATATATAACCTAAATATTATAATTAAAGAAGAAAGGTAGGGCTTTCTTATGGTTCTTACACCTTCCTTATAATGTAAACAGATTAAAAGATATATTCAATCAAAAATGAGCAAAATTTCGAATTTTTCGAAAAAATGTGTAGAAACGTGAGTTCATGATTAGACGTTACACTGCTGAAACAGCTGTGGGGGGGCTGGGGGGTACTTTAGTACTTTTCCCAAGAAAGAGGGTGGGGTAATTACTAAAACTTGAAGTCTGGCCTCCCCACTTTAGAATCGGTGATGTGATCCCTGCCCTTGTGCTACTTAACTGGCCTTCGCAAATATCAAAATAACACAACCACAAAACCCAGACGAATCCTGTATATTAGCTTGAATGATTAAACATTTTAGATTTCATTTGTCTTAACATTGCTGATTCCCTTATACAACTGCAATTTGAGGCAGTCGTTCCAGTGTGTTTTCACATCACACCACCACGGCTGACCTTAGTAAAATATGTTACTTCAAGTAAAAAATTACAAAAACAAAAATTTATGGTTAGGTATTATTATATATATATAGCTATGGCAATCAAACAGCCAAAATGTGATGCCTAGCCTTAACCTTCCTATCAATCAGCTACATCCCAGAGAGTTTCTAATCAGATCGGAAGGACCTGAGGTACACACAGTAGACCTGTTCATGTTGGTTCATGTTTGTGTTTATTAGACAGTAGCTACCACCGAAGCTACCGCTACAAGTGCCCCCATATTTGTTTTGGACTGCGATTTGTTCTTTTTGTATATTTTATTGACACACCTAGATTAGTATTTTGTAAATTTATATCTATTTTTTCAAATCAAAACATATTTTCCTTATTAAAAAAATAAAAATAATCATAAAATTTGATCTATTTGATTTTTTTTAACTATAAAATTGAAAAAAAGCAAAATAAACTCAAGTCTGTATTTTACAAAGCAAAGTTGCTGATCTTTAGCCTGAAATAAACAGTTCCACAGTCTAGTGCAGCAAAACAAAACACGACTAGCACGATTGCAACCAAAAGCCAGACAGTCAGACAAAAGACGTTCAGACGTTGGTTGGACAATACCAAAACGATTTGACAGTAATAATAGAAACCCCACAATTCCAGTGAAGGTAAGTACAAGCTAATAACGACCTGAAAATTCACTTTTAAATATTTTATTTACAGTATGGCCTCTCTCTCTGACGAGGAGGTACACACACACTGACAGACACAGGCTGTTTCATTTCAGGCTGTACAGGCCAGGTGCATCACTATTAAGTTCTAGTTTTAAAATTGTTTACGTTTTTTTAACTTATTAGCTTAAATGATTAAACATTTTAGATTTCATTTGTCTTTACATTGCTGATTCCCTTATATACCGTCAAAGTTAGTAACTTATGTCCAGACGTGGTAACTTTCTTGTGGCCACTTTTTAAAATCTCTCTAAAATAATTTTGAGTAAACATTTTTTCTCCTCCTTTTCAGGACTGCTTCACATCCATCCATTTAAAGCGGTCATGAAAAGAAGAAGAAAAAATATTTGCTCAAAATTAATTTAGAAAGATTATAAAAAGTGGCTAAAGTTACCATGCCTGGACAAAGTTACTAACTTTGACGGTAACTGCAATGCAATTTAGGCGGGGGTCGTTCTCCAGTGTGTTTTCACATCACCACACTATCACTGACCTTAGTAAAATATGTTCAAGTGAAAAATTACAAAAATAAAGATTGATGGTTAGGTATTATGCAACATGGAACTCATTTTCGGCACTTTTCAGATACCTTACTTTACAAAAATCACTAGTTCTACTAAACATTTGTCCAATGAACACAAAAAACAACAATATATTAATATCAGTAAAAAACATTTTCTGTATGAAATGACACTTTTCATTTGATATAATGATTTTCAAGTTTTGATACTCGAAGCTCAACGTACAAACATATCGTGTTGAAATCAATCCTTCGTAATGGCCAGTGGTGGTTCAAATCTGACTCAAGTTTTGATAGGGTTTACCGGTCAATGTATACGCTCACACTCTGTCTGCTTTGGCTGTGGCCTGATATTTCTATGTGTAGACCTCAAAAACATTCAATATTGTATCCTATCCTACAGTCATTGAAATTCAGGTGCTAATGCAACAGCAAATTGTTTAGCGAGGAAAATGAAGAAATCTTTATTTTGCCTATGTACACAACAAAAATAAGTGATTTACCTCGGCAGTTACCGCAGCAAAATATATATAATGATTCTTATTTGGAATAGATTTGAACTTTTATAATTCCATGCAATTCAATTTAGTATCATTTATTAAGTCAGGCACCCTTAAGAAACATGAAGTTTCTTATATGTACTTTATTCCATCACGCCGCTTGCAGTAGGAAGAAAAGAGGAGCCTTTCCATACTTAATAAAATGATACCCTAGCAAGTTCTGACTGACTTTTATTACTCAAACAAGTAAAGTCAGATAAGTGCCACCTAATTTTTCTATAATTTGTGTACTTGCAATTCCAGGAATGAAACTCTGGATACAAAAATGATTGGTTTCATTTTTAGAAAAATTGGAGAATATTGATACTTCAAATACCCTTTGTAAAGTTTATTTTAGGTTTCATGAAAAAAGTTTATTCTGTAGTTAAAATTATTCTTCATCTCGGCAGTTTCATTGCTGAGGCATGTAGGGAAAATCCCTTTGTACCTCAGAAAAATCGTCGGCAATTGCTGAGTGCTGAGGCAAATTTCAATGACTGATCCTATCATTGCAGCTCTTGAGTAATCTTATAGCTATAAGCTTTCAAAGATTGCAAAGTTGCTAAATTATTTGCACTAACGACAAGCACTATCTGCAAGCTTTGACTGAGATTGATCCCTTAAAAGCCTCAATTTTTAGATTTTTGAGTTTCTAGAGTTGGATTTGAACTACGAAACACATGTTTACGAGTCCAGCTCGTTAAACATTTGGCCACAGCACCGTTTATTGTTGTTTGTGATTTCAACGCAATGTGTTTGTACGTTGAGCTTTGAGTTTCGAAACTTGAAAATCATTTTAAATGAGAAAGTGTAAATATATTTAATCTAAATATTATAAATAAAAACTAAACAGATTTTGAAACAAACAAAACCACTTACCCCTTTGTTCTGAGCTAAAAAAACAAAAATCCAATCCGGCATTGATTCTGATGCCATTTGTCTAACCACTCAGCCATCACCACTGCTCTAAATTCAGCAATTTCTTAAATATTGTAATCCTTTGAGTATAGTAATACAGAAAGAAAATAAAGGCAGCGTCTTTTAACAGAAAAAAGGGCATTTTCAGAAGGAAAAGGGCACAACCAAGCAGCACCCCTACGTAGGTGCCAGTTTTAAGAGTTTTGGATAAATTGAAACTTTCTATTTGAGAAAAGTAAGAGTGGCAGCGTCCAACCTTTAATATGAAAAATTGCGTCCATGCTCATGTAAATATAATAATAGAACAGAAGAAAATGAGGGCTCAGATTTTGAAAAATGCCTTTATAATAGCTCTGATTGAAGAGGGCATTGCCAAGTTATGGAGTACAATTTTCCTTTGGGGCAGAGGGGAGCAGATATTGTTTGCTGAACTACAAAATGAAAACTTTTCAGGTATGAACCAGTATGATGGAAATCGAGATTCAAATTGATGGCCAAAATAAGCAATTATAGATATTTTTTATCACTCCTGGTGTTGGTTAAGAACTTACACTGGGGGAGCTTTGCTTGGGGTGCTAGGAGGTGTAGAGGACACTACATATGTGAAAAATAAAAATAGACTCAAATTTTTTTCTGCAAGGGATTGGGCAACTTTTAGAAATATGAGAAGAGGAGTTCACTTTGAAAATTAGGGAGTGTCTTATTAACCCCTAAACATACTATGAAAGATATAATAATTTTTTACTTTTTTTTATTTACAGTTATAAATGATTTTGAGTATCAATGTCATCCATTTCTAAAGAACCAAGCAAGTCCCAAAAGAAATCTTGGAAAGGAATGTATGACTACCTGTTGCAGGCTGTTGATAAAGTATTTTATCAGGTGTATGATGGGGAGCCAGTGAAACATGGGAGATCAAATTCAAGTGAAAACATTTTAGAAGAGGAAGTTATATTTTGTAAAAACAATGTTTGCATTAATGTCAAAAGCCGTACCGATGACACTCAAAATGATGAAATTGCAGGGTATTTGAACATGAAAAAGATATACCGCAGTGATTGTGAATACACAGACTTGATTTTATCATGGGTGCCCAATAAACTACTTTCCGCTGGCTCTATGGAAGAGGCAGAAATTATGTTGCCACCAGTTCCAACAGAACAGATAAATCCAGTCAAAGAACCAAGTAAATATTCCTCTGAATCTGTTACCCAAGGTGACACTGAACAGAAGTCTTACAGCGATGAGGAAGCTGCAAAACAACTGAATTTTTCTGAGATTGCAAAAGACTTTGAAAGTCCGCTTGGAAATGTATTTGGCATAAACATTATAGATATGAAGACTGTGAAGCTTTTTTATTCCTCCCTACCGGACAATGATGCTGGTCAGTTTGTAATTGGTAGTCCTGACAATGAATATAAAGTATTCCATTTCCATAATGGTGGGTTAAATAAGTTGGCAGAAATTTTTGACACTTGGACTGGTTGTTCAGTAGATAAAGACCTTGTACCAGAGGAAGACAGACAGAAAGTGTATTATATTAAAGGAAAAAGAAAATCACTATCAGACTCCAAAGATGAACCAATAGATGAAGGACGGTTTAAAGCTTTAAATATGTACGATTGGTTGATCTTCATGAATTCATTGGGCCAAATTGAAGATTCGTTCAATTTCCGAAAGGTGAGCATTATGGGAAATAATTTTATTTGTGCCTTGAATGCAAAGTGCAAGGACTTTAGTAGCATTATAGACTTCAAACAAGTGTGATACAAAAGTGAAAGCATTTTGACAAAAGCAATTAAGTTTTTTAAATTTAAAAAGGCCAAGAATTCAACAATAAAAAGAAAAAGCAGAGAATTTACTTCATTTTTACAACAACAGTGGAGCTTTTGGTTAACTTTCGTTTATTATTTTCTTGAAAAGTTTAGGATAAATATATTTCCTTAAAATAACTTCAGCTAGAATAAAAGCTGTGAATTATTCATTATAGCATGTTTTTTATGGAGGCTTAAGCCATGAAGTGCGACCAGATGCTTGGAAGTTCTTATTATATTACTATCCATTGCATTCAACACGTAAAGAAAGAGAACAATTGAAAGAAGAAAAGGCAAAAGCTTATGAAATTATCCACAATAAGAGGTATAAAATTCTTTAATGTTGCGATCCTATTATTAAGTCTGTCTTTCGTCAAAGTAAATTTGATTGAGTTGGTGAGCTTCTTGAGGTCCTACAGAGAAAGCAAGATTTTTATTAGTTTTCTCTGCAATGTTAAATTTCAGGCTAATCAGACTTACTGAGAGGACATGTACGGCTATCATGAAAATCATGGAGCCCCTCCTTAGAGAATGAAGGGGGACAAAATGTTTTTGAATATTTCTTTTATGTGGGGGCTGGGATTTGTTTGTATTACAAAAGGGAAAAGAGCCTGAGGACAACTTCCTATCAACCTTCCTGTATTTTGGTGCCACTTCCAAGTATTTTGACAATGTATAAAAGTTTATCATGCTGCACCACCTTAATTGAAGGAATATTGTTGTCAATATCAATGAAACGAAAGATGATTGTGTTATGGTTGGTATGTTTAGTATTTAATCTTTCTTTAGTAGATTTCTCAATCACTGGGAGAGGACGGGTAGTGAAGGTTGGAATTGTATTGACATTGGGGATACACACTGTCTCTTATGTCAAGGAGGGGGGATATTTTAAGAGTGGGTAACCAACCCTCTAGGACACCATAGAAATGTAATGCACTAATCTTTTTAAGCATAACAGCTAAAAGCAAAAGTTTGGATAATATTCTAGTTTTAGACACAGTTACAAAAAATATATCAAAATTAGCTTAAATCAAAAAGAGTGCTTCCTTGAAGTCGAAATCTGTGACTGGGAAAGGGTGAAAGATCAAATCCTTTGATCTCCCAACCAAAAATCATAAAAATAATGTTTAGTATATATAATACGTTTCTAATTATTCAAAAGGTTGGCCTTGGCAGGTAAAGAATATGAGAAATTCTGGAAGAATGTCCAATTCACAGTTGATAAAGATGTAGTGAGAACCGACCGCTCTCATCCTTATTATGCTGGACAAGATAACCCTAACATACAAAAAATGAGGTAAATTCCCCTTACTGCCCGACCTTGCCTTGAACCTTCTGATGCTTTTACACAATGGTAACAGCACTCCTACACCTGTAGACTCTGTAGTTTTAAACATTTTTGATCAAATAAAACTTTTTTGAAGAAAATAAATCGAAGGGACTTTAGAGAAAGGATTTTGTTGTCAACTGATAAGGGACCAAGTTCATAATTGAGAGTATTTCAATTACTGTTTAGAAATATTTTACTGAACTATGCCATCTTTAATCCATCGATGGGGTATTCTCAAGGGATGTCAGATCTTGTAGCACCAGTCTTAGCAATACTCCATGATGAGGTTGATTCGTTTTGGTGTTTTGTTGGTCTGATGGAATCAAGTATGTTCGCCACGACACCAAGGGACCATTCAATGGACAAATCTCTCGTAAGATTTTCTTAGGCTTTAGGCTTTCAAACCCTTTTTTTCCCCAGTCTTCTCATTCTGTAAAACAGTGCGAGCGCGAGCTATTCGTTTGTGTCAAGGAGCGCGATTCGCGACAATGTTTTTCTTAGTATTAAATACGTCAATATTGGTGGATTTTTATTGCATAAATTACATCATGAGTTATTTAACTTCACACAAAAAAGAAATGCCGCTACAACAGCTATGTTATTTTGAAATAAACACAAGGTTTTTTAAACAAAAAATTTTCAATCTTAAAATCGAGAAGCGCGATTAATCGCGCTCCTTATCAAGATCGAGGAGCGCGACAGGGAGCGCGAGCGCGATCGCGCTCCTCAAAATGAGAAGACCGTTTCCCCTGCCTTCACCATGTATCGCACAATAATTGGTTACCCTTTATAAAAGGGTTTCATGTTTTAGGTGTCAGACCTTGGTCCTTCTGTTACACCTGTCTGCAGCTAATATATAGCATTGAGGGATCTCTGGAAGAAAAACCAGGAAAAGAATTCGTTCAAAAATTTTTTCTACAGCAACATACTGGGAAGACAGTGAAGTTTGGTGTTGAAAGTTATTGTTTTGATATGTAAAACTTCTGTTTTTCCTTTTGGAATTTCTTAGGAGAACCAGAGAGAATATTGCAATTTTAAACTTGTTCTGTTTTTTTTCTGTTTATCAGGATTTCCTGCGAGGATTGTTGAGGCTGATGGAGCCTGACTTCTATATGCTTTGCCTATGTACAGATGAAGATATGAACCTACTATTTGCCCATAGATGGCTGGTACTTTGTTTCAAAAGGGAATTCATATTCCATGAAGTGCTCAAAATCTGGGAAGCATGTTGGTCCCGATATCAAACTGATTATTTTCATATATTTGTAAGTAAATATTTCCAAACTTGTGGGATGAAAACTATGGTAGCAATTTGATCTAGCCATATTTTTTCACGTGTTCAATAACTAATTGCCACGTGTTAACGCCACTTCACATTATAAACCAATCCGCGTGCACAAAATGAGTAACAATTGACATCTACTGTTTTCGCATCGCATTATGTGTATCACCAATCAACGTGAAGTATTTTGTAAACATATTTTACAATGATATTTATAGATATTTGTTTATAGTTATATACCAATTTTCCAACTTACTCGCTTCAGAACTTGTGCCGGTAGATCCAGTGGAGAGCCGAAAAGTTCGGAGCTGGTCTACCGGGTAGACTAGATGACTCGACATCTGTTATCATTCAAGCTTTCGCAAAATGTTATGCAGTGGTTTTCTTATTCTCATTCCCGTAATAATGCTCTAAAATTGTCTGGTTCTGTCCTTGACATGTCGACTGAAATTTTGTTTTGAAAATCTCCAGGATATCCTGAATCAGTTTCCACAGCTCGAACTGTGTAAGAAAACTGGAGCGTCTTTATTGGCGACAAGATGTCTCCATAATCACAATGAATTTATCTTTTTCAGATTTGCGTTGCCATGGTATCAACTTACGGTGGTCATTGCCTGGAGAAGAAGATGGACTCTGTCGACATTCTCCAATACTTTACGGAAATGGCGACTAAGTTTGATGGATCCGCTGTTCTAAAGAAAGCCCGGATGCTTTTGCACAAATTTCGGCAATTCAATAAGATACCGTGTACATTGAGAGGTTTATTGTCTAGGAAAGGTGTATGGGATGGTGGTATATTACCTGATATTGAGTGTGTTAGTAACCATAAAAGATGTTGTTTGGATCTGAAAGATGACGCAGAAGACGCAGCTGATGGTACCAATGAAAACGTGTCAAAAGATGGCCTAGGTGGTAAGTTCCGTTTTTATAATAAACCAATAACTAAAAAAGGCGTTTACCGAATTTCTTTTATACTGCCCTGCCTCGTGTTCATGCTGTTTTCTATGACAATAAAGTCTAATGGCATATTGTTAAAACTGTTGCAGTATTTGTCTCAAATTTCTTCAATTAAATGACAGTGCACATATCTTAGGACCTTATCTGTATTCCAAAACATCATTTTAATCTTTCTTCAGGTGCTACAATTGAACTGAATGCAGGATCTAAAGGACATGAAAACGAAACATCGGATAATTTTGAATCGTCCGTTAAGAAGGATGAAGACTGTACGGAAGGTATTCCTGGGGTCGGACTTATTGCCGAGAAGGGATCATCCGTTGAGATGGACGTTGAAGAAAGCCTCGAGGCTGGACCTACTACCGGGACGGAACCGTTTGAGGAAAGTAATAATGATGTGGAAACAACACCCGAAAACGTTATAGAAGATGAAAGAGAAAATACTAAAGACACAATTGATGAATTTTTGACGGAAGACAAAAATGAAATATCTACCGGAGACAAATCAGCTGGATTTACCGATCATCGTTCTCCTGCAGACATTGAAAAAGAAATCGACATAGAAGTAAATAATACGGGCATCTCATCAAAGGAGGGTGATGAGCAAGATTTCAAAACACAAACGGAGGAGTGCAGTCCTGAAGAAGGAGAGCGTCTTGATGGTGATTTTATTGATGCCAAGATCTATTGATTTTCTTTTTACCTGAAATTTTTACTGATGCAGTCTCTTATTGGTGAATCTTTTTTAATACATTTGTTTTTAAACTGGAGGGCATAGGGATATTTGAAGAAGGATAGGGGGTCAAATGGAATTGGGAGTTCTTATATTGTTGTTATAAGAATTGTATAAATTGTATTAGAGTTCACTGTGCACAGAGAGGGCCATGGTTTACACTACTTGAATTTCTCACTTTTACTCGTTTTTATCTATATGTCTCTTCAAAAATCTGTAAATCAAGTAGTCAGGATTCACATGACACAAGCTTTTCAATTGGATATGTTTGCTTTCTTGCTCGAATGAAGAAAATTTTAGCCGTATAGTCATTTAGTATTGCACGAACTAGCGGAGCGAGCGCTAGCATACTCTGTAGCTTTCTTTTGGGGATGAGATGGAGTTCTTCACAAGACAGCTATAGATTTGTTTATTTTTATGACCATTTTATTTTCGTTCTTTAGAAAGTTGGTGGCATTTTTTTGTCTTTAATTGAATCAATAAACAACCTCCAGAATAGCCCTTGTTTTTAAGTTAATGAACTGATGAGTTAATTTTAATTTTCTGATGAAAAACTGAAAATAAGGAACTTAAAATCTCAATTTTTTAATGCTGGATACCTTATCGAAAATAATATGAGAAAGAAAAGCTAAAACGGACCGAAAATTTCCCAACTAAAGTTAAAATTATTTATTTTTAATTTAAGTTTTCATTACTTGACAACTGCCATGTACAGTACAGCCCAGGTGTTCAATTTGCTTAGTAATTCTGACTTTGAATACCTGTGCGAAAAACTTCATTTAAATCACATGCATTTCTTTTATTATTAAAATATGTAATAGAATAATATAATTTAAGAAATTGTGTGCCATTTTTTGTTAAATTTAGTGACTTCGTTTGAACTGCTTAGAATAGATTTATCGTCATCTCTCAATGCTAAAATCAACTTTGCAACAGATTATTTCTCTATATGATTGTTAATTTATTGTTTATTATTTTAATTTTATTTTTTTAATAAACTGAGTTTTTGCTAAGACATTATTTATCGATGCCCGTACTTAAGATAGTGAGACTGTTTTAAACGGAAACCTTTTACATGGAAACCCAAGGTTTTAATAAAGCTTAGTTGGTTTAGTTTCAGTTACTGTAGAAAGGCTTCTCAAGCAAGGTGTTTGAGTTCTTTCACTTTATGCTTTCCTTTAAAAGTACACAAGAATTATTCGTGGAACCAAGTACATATTACATATTTATTGTAATGAATCAACAGATGCCGCACTAATCTGACTTTCCAACTACCACAAAGGTCAGATCGAGTGGGATTGAACCCACGACCTCTCGCTTGCCGGGCGATTGACTGTAAGAATTCCTTTAAATTCAACATAACTATAGCCTCTGAATTTGTTTGAAAATCCTAAATTTGTTTTTAGCTTAAAATGCAGCCATAGATATTTGTAGTATAGTTTGTGGATTTGGGAAAATTCAATTTGATTTGCTTGAAGTTGACCTTGAAGTTGTAAATTTATAATTGATAATTTTTTATGAATATTTTAATGAAAGTTAATTTTCTGCATAACTGCACATTATATGACCTTAAGGGCAGAAATTTTTGGCGATTTTAGCCCTAAATCGCGATATGTTGGCCCTATAGTCCTGCCGAATTTTAGCTACCTATCGCTATAATCTTTTCTTGAATTTTTTTTTTATATATATATATATTTTCCGCTGTTTTTATCACTAAATACTTTCTTATCTAAGTCGAAGAAATGAGTTTCACCAAACTCGCAGATTATCAGCATGACAAACCACAAATTTCAGCCCACAAAACTTTCTGCACTTGAAGTATTCGGCCATTTTATGTGTACGTTCTTATTGTCATTATGCATTCATGTCAGTAGAAATATATTTGTATTTTTGTAAAATAGAATTTACTATTTAAATTAGAACAATATAGAGAGAGAAAGAAGGCAGTTTTTTGTTACTTCATCATCATCATCGTTTGGCTGCGCAGCAGCATTTTCAAATAATTTCTCCATTCACTTCTGTTTTGAGATAGTGTCCAGATAGTATTTGGTTGCAGCATGTTATATTTGTCGCCAAGTAGCTTTTGAATTTAGGACGAATAAGAAGTTCTCTGTTGCCCTGGTCTCCTTCTCCCATGGGGAGGTGGGCCTACGTCCTACAAGGCTCTTTCTCTGGCATTCTCAGAACACGACCAAAGAAGGTCAGTTGTCGCAACCTTACTCGGTTAATTATTTGTTCTGTGTTTGTGTCAGCATATGTTTGTGCATTTGGGACATAGTCAATTCGCTTGATGTTAAGCATGATTCTGAAACATGATGCAGCGAAGGAGTTGATCTTGCTTTCCACGTCACTTGATATAACCCACGATTCACAGCCATATAGCAGTACCGTCACACATGTGGTGTTAAAAAGTCTTACTTTAGTTTCGATGGGAATGATTTGGCTTTTCCATATACATTCTAGCTCCCAGAATGCGGACCAGGCAAGGGCCTTTCGTCTTATTAGATCTTTGTTACTCGAGGCCATCATGCATCCGAGATATTTGAAGTCCGAAACATGATTGATTGGTTCGCCATATACCTCAAGTGGTGGCTGCGGGTTACAATTGATAGTCATGTACTTCGTTTTTGGCTGCAACAGTACTAGATAACTGTGCCTATGCCCTTGTGATAGATGATTCTAACAGAGCTTTATCGTCGGCAAAATCTAAGTCATTTAGGACTTTGGTAGGATATCTCCTGGACCGACGTGGATGAGTTACTACTCCAGAATCAGTTTCTTCATTTGCATTCTGCAGCAAGTTACTGTTACTTACGAAGTTTTAAATTTTGTTTTCAAGTGAGTAGGTATTGTTAGTCTGATTGGGCTTTTCCAGAAAAAAATCTGTTCATCCTATGTTGAGGATATGGACTTACACGAGAACTATCATGACCCCTGGGTGTCCAACAATAGTAATTCAACCCCCTCGATTTGTCCTATTTTAGCATTGAGATCCCCTGGACATCTACTTTTTTGTCAATTTTTACAGGTGAGACCCCCCTGGAAATCCTCTTTTTAGCAAAACATTAACCACCAACTTTGATGAGACCCCCTGGACGTCCGATATCTTCAACATGGGGTATACAGTTTTTTCCGGAAAAGTCCATTTATGGGACTTATTTACGATAATAACACAGGAGAGCCTGTACCAGACCCCTTAGCGGGACGGGAAATTATTCTCCTTCTTTGAGACATGGTACAGACCATGCTGGTGATTTATTTTCCATAAGAAGCCTTTCGGAGTTAACATTGATAACTTTCACTGCGGATAGTATTGTGATTGTTTGAATTTCAACGCCTTACTAACCACTGCACATCCACATGTTTTGTTTTTCTTTTTGTAAGAAATTGATTCTAATGTTTCTTATAGGGGTAAGTTCTGAATAATTTGTGTAAAGTCTAAAGGAAGCTCGAAATGAAATTCTTATTTCAGTAATAATTAATTTCTGTGATACTAGGTGCTTAACCGAGAAGAGAATTCGATGCGATTTCTCCTTACGGAGTATGAGAGATATTTAAACGTTTGGACTTGGGTTGGAGATGAACGAGATACTAGATGAAGCTGTTTGAGGCCGTTAAAATTTAAGCACTGGATGAAGGTGAGGGCTCGCATATATGATTTTAAATCTCATGATTTTGAGGCCCTGGTCAAATTCCTATACCAACGAGCTTTTTAAAAAGGAAAGCTTTAAATTCTAATTGGGCCGGCCTAAAACCTTTAGATATAGACCGGAGATGTCAAAAACAACATTTAGTGATTTCTCCCAAAGTTAGAAATCCGAAGTATCCTGCAAACATCAAAGCAACGATCCCCACGCAAGTATTTCTTTTTGTAGATTTTAAATGTTCCTCTTTGTCTCACAAGGGTTGAATGAAGAATGGATAAAAGGGCAAAGCGCGGGTAAACCCGGAAGATATCACGAGGTTAGCATTAACCTCTTGAATGTCAGCATCCAAAAGCTGCATTTTCCAAATAATATGGAGTTATTTTTACATCTTTGTTGTAGTTATCGTTTATTGCCGGTTCTTTTGAAAGTAGAATTCATTCTATACTCTTTATTTATTGCACAGATCCAATAGCATGATAAATCTTGTAAAATTCGACGGAATTCCTGGCGGAATTGAAAATTGTGATATTTATTTTCGAGAAAAAGGCATTTCAAACAATGCAGTATTGAAGTTTCCAAAAAGAGCGAAAACGACAGCCTTATTAGAAAGTTAAAACGGAGAAAAGTCTTAAGATGTAGAAAACAAACCCTTGGCTGCATTTCGAAGACATTTTAAGTCTGTGATTTTCTCTGAATTTTTGACGCAAACTCGCTGACGTGACTAGGGTTGTATTTTAACAATAGACTTTTCTAATGCTTGTGGTACGTTTTTTGTGTAGCGATTCTAAAAATATTTAAGAGAAGAAGAGACACTTTTTTCGAAAAGATTTAGCACAATTTTGGCCAAAGTCCCACCCAGAGTTCCAGGACCGTAAAAGTTTTCAAAACCCATGACAGCTAAAAGCGGTGATTGGAAAATGTTTCCATTTTGAATAAATGGGGGTGGATGGTGGTGATTTGTCTCTGAAATTAATAAGCGTTCCGAGACGTTCATTCTGGAAACGAGGGTATGCACCTCAGGGTACCATGCAGCATTAACAGTGATTGGTGAATTTCAATACCGATAGCCTCGCAACTCGGTAATCCCGATTCAGCGTTCAGTGCATTAATCTTTGAAACAGAGTGATTGATTTTGAACGTTTCGCCTTTTGGCTTATAGGAAACTCTCTGACTGCGTTTGATTGAAGTGCCTCGAAAGTAAAAAATTTGACCCACAACCTATGAGCTTTTGACCCACGACCCGCGAGGGTACGACACCCAAGCGATTTAGCACACTCACAAGAAATAACAACACGGGCTCAAGAAATACAAATTAGTTATTATGAAATGACTAAAAATACTTATTATATATACCAAAATACGCAGTTAATGTACAAAAAAATCAAAACTTAACATAATTGTAACTCGTTGAGTTTGATCAACACTTCTTCCATTAATCTTTGTTGCTTCGATGCACCCTTGTTTTTCTTCTTAAAGAATCTGGTGAAACAAGATTTTATTAGACTTTCTGATTCCTTTAGTTGAAGAAGACTTTGTAATGAAGACCTTGTGTCTGTTTGGTGGACATTTTCATTTAACATCCGGTTGATAGAGGAATTAAACTTTTCTTTAATTTCGAATTCCTTATTTTTAGGAGTGCGTTTAAAAATTCTTCGAATAGCTGCAATGAGGACATTTTGTCGTGGACTTGGGTTTACTGTTTCGGCTGTGTAAAAATTTTTAGCAAGAAATTCACCGAATTCAAACTTTTTTTCTTGCGTTTGTTTGTCTACTCGCAATTTCTCCAAGATTTGTACGTTGGTTTTCAAACTTCTCTTATTGTCAGACAATTCATCTTCAACAGCAGAAAGTTCATGGAGGCGCAAACCGGCTTTCCATTTTGTTTCTTCAATATCTTCTTCCACATAAACTTCTTTTTGTTTTGCACGTTTCAGCTTTCTTTCAGTTTTATGAAAATCTTTAGTGACATAGTGCAATTCATTTTGCGCAAAACTCAATTTTCGAAGCTGTTCACAGTAATCCTATATTTCAAGAAAAAGTAAACATTTGTTAAATTTTTGCGAGATAATCAACAGCCGCCGGACGGTTGCAAAACAAAAATAAAAAACCAAATATCTAGGGTTCTTAAATGAATGATTTCATTGCTTTGATTATTCACCCAGTTTAGCGTCTTCAGTTCTTTATGAACTGTTATCAATGAGGATCCTTTCTCATGGGAATACCTCAGGGTAGCATTAACAGTGATTGGTGAATTTCACTACCGATAGCCTCGCAACTCGGTACTCCCGATTCAGCGTTCAGTGCATTAACCACTCCGGCCACGGCTCCACCTTCATGAGACTTCCAGCCGTCAAATTTTCTACTTAGTATACATGGAAGTCTCTCTGCGTACACTTAATTTCGCGCCCACATTTTTTAGCACTTTATTTTCCTAGGAGTTTTGTAAAAATAGTCATGTGCGAGGTCATATGCTTCCGAAACTTTCGTGTTGATGGCCTAATTTCTCTAGAGAGAGACTGATATTAATTATGGTTAGCCTCAATAACCTAGATTCGTTCGACGGCGGATTGGTTGTTTCCAGGAGGGTCCTCTCTCACATCTATCATATCAATTTACATTAGTCATAATCAACGACTAAAACAAAGATTGAAAAAGAAGAAGTAAACCAACAACGCACCTCCTCCACATCCTTGAGTATTCTTCGGAACAGTGCATTTGTTTCTTTTGCGTCTTTTCTTGGTTCTTGAAGTGAAAACACTAAATTGTCTGACATATTTTTGCGTTCAGTCTAAATCTTTATGATTTCTTCAATACCTTTATATTCTTAGATTAAAAAATACACTTCTTTGCAATAAAAAGCGTAGTGTTTTGCCTAACAGTTGCAAATTTTATGACATGAATTTGCCCGCTACCGTTTATATTTGACGTCATTTTTCTTGCTACTTGCTAACGTCACACTAAGTAAACATGGCGGTGTTCAGCCACTGTTTATATATCTTCTACTTGGATCGGGGGAACAACTATATACAGGATAACTTTCAAAGATTAAATTTCGAGAAACTTAAATTTCGAGGATGACTTGTTTATTTTTAAATTTTGCGGGAATTAAAATTGTTACGGTCTTGGACCCCTGAGTGAAGCTAGGGAGAAGTCCCCGGTCAACAAATAGACTATATCCAAAGATTCCCAAAATTTTGAAAATTCCCGGTAAAGAGAAAGAAATGGCTTAAAAGATTAAACTTTGTGGGAATCAGATTTAGCGGGTGACACCGTATTTCATTTCATAAGCATTGTCGAATTTGCATTTCGCGGAAGATTTTGAAAACTGGGAAATTTCCGCAAGTTTGCTACCTTTAAAGTATATAAATTTAGCAATTTTTTTTACATTTCTCGGGTATACATCTTTAATTTATTTCAAACAGGTCTTTGTTTTTCTTCCATAAACTAGGACTATTGTTTAAAATTACGACAAATTTTATATATTTTATCTAAATTTCTTTAAATCACAACCCTTAAGGGACTTCAAAATT